>JAPTSV010000039.1:0-261453 GCA_026979955.1 Megalurothrips usitatus
TACTTATAGCTGATGGTCACGCGCTTTAAATGGGGATCGTTATTCACCATCTCAGTGCTGACGGCAGAAACTAATTCTTTTGGCATCGCTTTTAACGAAGAGGATATATACCCGTTCTGATATTCCGTCACTTTACCGAAGCAGCTGGAGATAAGTTTTTCATCCTGATGTTTGACGGTGCATGCAGGCGTGGTAATGGCGCCGGTGAAGCGGACGACGCCAGAGGCGACCTGGCTGCCGGAAAGCGGTTTTGCTTGCAGAGCGAAGGGCAGAATGACCAATGCGCTTAATACGGCTAAGTAATGGTTCATACGCTGTTCCTTTCAGAGTAAAAACACTGCCAATTAAAAAACAAGCGCGCTTGTTTTCATCAAATAAGCTATTTCGCTTGGCGAAATAAAAACGAATGGGCAAAAATCCTACTGCCTGCATTCAATGAATTTGATAATAGAGAGGTAGGATGAGTAAAACCATGATTTGGATCATAGTGAAGACCGGTTAATGGTTTCAGGCGCGGGCGGGATAACAGGCTGTGATCGTTCTCTCAGGAAAGCGGAAAATGGCGGGATGTTTTCGCCCCCGTGGTGCAGCCACTGAAACCGGGGGCGGGCGTGGGGTTACAGCATGCCGCTGCTGCCGCAGATGCGGATCTTTTCCGCCACCACTTCTTTCATCGCCAGCTTGCCGGGGACGATGTATTTGCGCGGATCGTTGGCGTCCGGGTGCTGTGAAAAGTAGCTTTTTACCGCATCGGCGAAGGCGATTTTCAATTCGGTGGCGACGTTGACCTTGCAAACGCCGAGCGAAATCGCGCGCTTGACCATTGCTTCCGGAATGCCGGAGGCGCCATGCAGCACCAACGGCACGTCCACCTGTTCGCGGATCAGCGCCAGGCGTTCGAAGTCCAGCTTCGGTTCGCCGTGATACAGGCCGTGGGCGGAACCGATCGCCACCGCCAGCGAATCGATGCCGGTGGCGGCGACAAACTCGCGTGCCGCCACCGGGTCGGTATAGAAGCTGTCCGCCGTATCGACGATCAGATCGTCCTCTTGCCCGCCCAGGCGGCCCAGCTCCGCCTCCACGCTGGCACCGTAGCGATGGCACAGGGCCACTGCGGCGGCCACCTTGGCGATATTCTGCTCGAACGGCAAATGGGAGCCGTCGATCATTACCGAGCGGATGCCGCTTTTCACCTTGTGCTCGATGTCATCGAGCTCTTCGTGATGATCCAGATGCAGCGCCAGCGGCAGATCGTAGCGGTGCGCGGCCGCCTGACAGATACCGATCAGGTAGTCGGTGCCGGCATAGCTGAAGGTGCCGGGCGTGCCGGCCATGATCACCGGCGAGCGCAGTTCGGCGGCGGTCTCCGCCACCACCTGCACGGTTTCCAGATTGTGAACGTTAAACGCCGGAACGGCGTAACCCTGGCGCTGCGCCTTGAGCAGCATGTCTCGGTTGGCTATCAGATACATGGGATCTCCTTACAGCTCGGGGGAAGGAAAACGGTAAATCGTCACGCCTTTCACCACCCGGTTAACCTCGCCGGTCGGGCAAGGGTTGTCTGGGGTCAGCCCCAGCGCCAGCGAACTCTCGAAGGCCAGCATTTGGGTGAACAGCAGATACGGGAACAGCAGCCAGATATCGTCTGCCGCATCGTGCATATGCAGCAGGGTATCGGCGAGGGGGTGGCGCTCGCCGGTCAATCCGACCAGCTGCATCGCCTGCCCATCGCGCTGCAGTTCGTTCCATAGATCGCGGTCATACTGGCGGGCGTAGTCGTCGCGCGAGAACATCAACACCACCAGCGTCTGGCCGTCGACCATAAATTTCGGACCATGACGCAGGCCGAGCGGCGAGTCGTAGCGCGTAACGATGCGCCCGGCGGTCAGCTCCAGCATCTTGAGCGAGGCCTCTTCGGCGAGGCCGGTAAAGCAGCTGCCGCCGAGGGTGATGTAGCGGCGGAAACCGCCGGCGGCCAGCGCCTTCACCTGCGGCTGCAGCGTTTCTCGCAGAGCGCGGCAGCGCTGCACCATGGCATGCAGCGGCGCCTGGGCGGCCTCGAGCGACAGGGGGCCGAGCAGCAGCGCGGCGCTCAGCATCATGCAGCTGAAGCTGGAGGTCATGGCGAAGCTCTGATCGTTAGAACCTTGCGGCATCACCAGCGAACAGACGTTGTCGCGCCGATGCGCATACTGCGCCAGCTTGCTGTCCGGGTTGCACACCAGCATCAGGTGGTAGCTTTCCGGCAGCAGTTGGTCGGCCAGCTCCACCGTCGCCACGCTCTCCGGGCTGTTGCCCGAGCGGGCGAAGGAGACCAGCAGCGTCGGCCGCTCAGGGTCGAGATACTGCAGCGGGTTGGCGACGATATCGGTAGTGCCGTAGGCCACCACGTTGCGGCCGGTGCGTTCGCGCAGCCAGGGGGCCAGGGCGCGGCCGGCGAACGCCGAGCTGCCGGCGCCGCACAGCACGATCTGCAGGCGCGGATTGGCCAGCAGCGGCGCCAGAAACGGCTGCCATTGCGCCTGTTGATCCTGCAGCTGCCGGTGCAGCGCCGCCCACAGATCCGGCTGTTGCCAAATTTCTGCGGCGGTGTGCCAGGCGTTGCGCTGCTTCAGCCAATTCGCCTCGTAAGAGAAATACGCGTTCATGATGACAGCTCCTTAAAAAGCCTCGGTTAACGGTCGGCGATAATCACGTCGATCCCTAAAGGGTGTAGCGCCTGCAGACAGTGTTCCGGAATGCGGCTGTCGGTGACCAGGCGGTGGATCTGGCCGATGTCGCGATCGTGCAAAACTTGTGCGGCCAAATTTGCTGGCGTCGGCGAGGGTGTGTTTGACGTCGCGATTGATGCGGATGGTGACGCTGGAGACCGAAAGCAGCTGGCTGAGCGGTTCCACGCGCACCGCGCCTTCGCGGCACAGCGGGCCGATAATTAATTCCCGGTGTTTTGCGGTAGTGATCATTAACGCAGACTCCTGATTTACCTGTAGCCGTGCCCGACCGCGGCTTAATAAGCCGCAGCGATACCGACCGGAGCGCTTTCAGTTGTTCGTGGCGAATTACAGCAAACGAAACACTGAAATGCAATCGATTAATTTTAAAATATCTATATCTATCAGTTGGTTATATTTGTTCTTGCTTTCATTTGAGCGCCAACCGAAAGCTGCGTCAACGCAAAGTGAAAACGGCAAATTCGTTATTTTTCAGTCGACAATTCCCGGCATTTAATTATTCAGTCCGTCGAGGCCGAAAGCCGCAGCGATAATTCGGCAGCCGCCGGGCTTTCACTGTTTTTTTATGCCGGCGCGTGTAATAGCGCCGCATTGCAGCGGGTGAGGGTGAACGACAGCGGCCATGCGTTTCCCTCCGGCGATCCGTTCGTGGCCCATCCCGGCGAGGATCTGCAGCCGATAGCGCCTGCGTGAGGCGGTGAACCGCCGCATTGAAGCGTTGCTGGCGCCGATGTGAGGGGAAGTGGGGGCGAAAATGCGTCTTTCGCTCCCAAATCGCCATTACTTTGCTATACCTGATAGTCGATGGATTCATTTTATTGTCATGTGACTGACATGTCAGAGTCATGGCTCTGGCTTAAGTTTGCAGCGACTACGTCAGGAGATAACGCGATGTTCAGCCTGGATTCTCTGTTGCAAGATGCATTTCCACACCGCAATACCCCTGCCTGGCAGCGCAGCCTGCTAAGAACCCTTCTCTTCGAAAAAGAATTCAAACAGTTCGCCGCCGACTATCCCCACCTGAAAGGGCTCGATCTGATCGAGCAGGTGGTGGACTACTTTAACCTCAGCTGCGAGCTGGTGGACGGCGATCTGGAAAACATCCCCAGCCAGGGGCCGGTGGTGCTCGTGGCCAATCACCCGATCGGCTCGCTCGACGGACTGGTGCTGTTGCGCGCCGTCGCGGCGGTGCGGCCGGATGTGAAAGTGGTGGCCAGCCAACTGCTGACCTACATCGAACCGCTGCGCAACCTGTTCGTGCCGGTGGATAACGTCGCTTATAAAACCAGCCGCAAACAGATAGAAGGCATGCAGCAGCAGCTAGACAATCAGGGCGCGCTGATCCTGTTCCCGGCCGGCGAAGTGTCGCGCATGAGCCCGAAAGGCATCCGCGACGGCCACTGGCATACCGGTTTTCTGCGTCTGGCCGCCAAGGCGCGCGCGCCGATCGTGCCGATTCATATCAGCGCGCGCAACAGCAACCTGTTCTACTTTACGTCGCTGGTCTACCGTCCGCTGTCGACGCTGCTGCTGGTGCGTGAAATGTTCCAGCAGCGGGGCGGGCGCATCAGGATCCGCATCGGCGGCCGCGTGCCGTTCGCCAACTGGCACGACGGCCACACCAGCGCCAAGGATCTGGCGGAGCGCTTTCGCCGCCACGTGTATCGCCTGGGCCAAGGCAAACCGGGGCTGTTCGCCAGCGAATCGCCGATCGCGTTGCCGGAAGAGCGTCTGGAGCTGAAAAAGGCGCTGGCGAACTGCGAACGACTGGGGGTGACGCCGGACGGCAAAACCATCTATCTCTATCGCCGTCACGATGAAGCGCGCACGCCGATCCTGCGCGAGCTGGGGCGCCTGCGCGAGATCGCTTTCCGCGCGGTGGGGGAAGGTTCCGGCCGCCGCCGCGATCTGGACAGCTACGACGACGATTATTATCACCTGGTGCTGTGGGATGAAGAGGAGCTGGAGATCGTCGGCGCCTATCGTTTTATCCCCACCGCCGAACAAATCGCGCGTAAGGGCCTAGAGAGCATCTACAGCAACAGCCTGTTCCACTATGACCGCGATATGGAACCGATCCTGGCGCAGGGCATCGAACTGGGGCGCAGCTTCATTCAGCCGGCCTATTGGGGCAAGCGCGGGCTGGACTATTTGTGGCTGGGCATCGGCGCCTATCTGTCGAAATACCCGCAGTATCGCTATCTGTTCGGCCCGGTATCCATTTCCGGCGGCATGCCGCTGGCGGCGCGGGATCTGTTGATCGCCTTCTATCGGCTCTATTTCTCGCCGGACCACGCCTTCGCGCAGTCGCGTCGTCCTTATCCGGCGTCGTTGCCGCAGGTGCTGGCGCAGTTTGCCGGGGATAACTACCAGGAAGATCTGGTGCGGCTGAAGAGCCTGCTCAGCAACATCGGCTGCTCGATCCCGACGCTGTACAAACAGTACACCGAGCTGTGCGAACCGGGCGGGGTGCAGTTTATCGACTTTGGCACCGATCCGGCCTTCAACAACTGCATCGACGGCCTGGTGCTGGTGGATACCTCGCGGCTCAAGCCGTCGCGTTATCAACGTTATATTGCGGTGCATCAGCCGCAGGAAGCCGAGACGGCATGATCGGCGTCTGACTCATGCCTTTTTGATCTAAGCACGACCTTGGGGCCGGCGATGGGATAGCGCTACGATAAACGTTTTGCTTTCCACCGCCGGAGCCTTTCATGCCTCATTCGTTTATCCCGCCGTTATTGTCCGCCGATGAACCGCCCGCCGCCGCCGTTGAAACCCCGCGCGGCAAAGCGCCATTTTTGCTGCTGTGCGATCACGCCGGCAAGGCGATACCGCAATCCCTCGGGGATCTCGGCTTACCGCCGGGGGAGATCGAGCGCCACATCGGTTGGGATATCGGCGCGCTGGGCGTATCGCGCCATCTGAGCCGCCAACTGGACGCCACGCTGATTCATCAGCGTTACTCACGGTTGGTGATCGACTGCAACCGGGCACCCGGCATCGCCAGCTCGATCCCTCACTTGTCTGAACTGACGCCCATCCCCGGCAATATCAGCATCGACGCCGAACACGCGCTGGCGCGTGAGCGCGAGGTATTTTTACCGTATCACCACGCTATCGACGAGTATCTGGGGCAACGCCAACTGCGCGAACTGCCGACGGCGGTGATCGCCATGCACAGCTTCACGCCGGTGTTCAAGGGCCAATCGCGCCCCTGGCAGGTGGGGCTGCTGTTTAACCGCTACCCGGAATTTGCGCTGCTGTTGGCTGAACTGCTGCGTGAAGAGGGGGATCTGCAGGTGGGTATTAACGAACCTTATGCGATGACGGACGCCACCGATTACACGTTGCCGGTGCACGCGGAGCGCCGCGGTTTGCCTTACGTCGGCATCGAAATTCGCCAGGATTTGGTCGCTGACGAACACGGGCAACAGGCATGGGCGAAACGTTTCGCGCGCCTGCTGCCGCAGGCCTGGCAACGCTGGCAAATTTGACTTTAGGAATATTCCCAGAGATGATAACCGTAAGGAATACGTAAGACGTCATTAGAAAAAAAGTCAGGAGACACGTGTGGAGCACAGCGATAACGGACTGTTTATCAAACGGGAGCGTTTTGAAGTTCTGGCGATTCTGCGAGAAATTTGCAAACAACGCACGCCGCTGCGCGTAGAAAATCAGCAGCACCGGTTTCAAAGTCTGTTATTGAGCGTCGGGCCGGACAATATCGTGTTTAGCGGTGAGGAAGCCTCGAGCGCCATCGACGGCGCTTGCACCATCGTGATTGAAAGCAACGACGCCAAAATCGAGTTTTCCGTCCCCCAGGCGGAGCTGACCGAACATCAGGGCGTACAGGCCTGTTCGACCCGTCTGCCGCAGGAGCTGGTCTACATTCAGCGCCGTCGCCAGTTCCGCATCACTACGCCGCACTGGCGCCAATTCTTTTGTACCGGCGAATACCCGGACGGCACGCCGTACGAGCTGCGGATCCACGATCTCTCCGCCGGCGGCGTCGGTTTACGCTTCGACGGCCCGCTGCCGGATTTCTTCCAGCCAGGCTTGCAGTTCAAGAAAGCGGAGCTGGATCTGGGCAGCTACGGCAGCTTCAAGGTCAACATGGAGCTGGTGGTGGTCAACGACGATCAGGAAACCGACGATAACGACCAGGTGGTGCACTTCTCGCGCCTGTCATGCCGCTTTCTTAAGCTCGGATTGGCGATGGAGCGCAAAATTCAGAGCGCCGTGTTCGCCTTCGAGCTGGATTTCAACAAAAAGAAAAAACGCTGATAGTTATCAGGGGCAGTGCGCTGCCCCTCTGACTCGCCTGCGGCCTTAGGGGTTAAGCGCCCGCAGGCTGCCGATCTCTTCCCAACCGAAATGCGCCGCTTCGGCCAGTACGCCGCAGACTTCATCGCTGGCGGCAACCACTGCCGCGTCGAGCGCAGCGCCCTGCAGCAGATGGCTGACCAGCAACGCGGTGAACAAATCGCCGGTGCCTTTGACCGCCGATTTGACCTTCGGATGAGTAAAGCACTGCGTTTCCTGCCGGGTGACCAGCATCAATCCCACTTCGTCTTCGTGTTGCGCTACGCCCGGTGCGCTGGTGACCAACACCCATTCGGTGGTGTCGTTCAACAGCGCCTGCGCGGCGTGTTGCGTCTGCTCGCGGCTGCTCAGTTGCCGGCCGCACAGCTGCTCCAGTTCGAAACCGTTCGGCGTCAGGCCGTTGGCCAGCCGCAGGAACGGCGAGCGATAGCAGTTGACGATGCGTTCATCCACGTAGATCCCTTCACCGTAATCGCCCATCACCGGATCGATATAGATTTTTATCTGCGGATTGAGCGAGCGCACCCGCTGCAGCCAGTTGGCCAGAATATGGCACTGCATCACGTCGCCCAGGTAGCCAACGATCACCGCCCGTGCGCGCTTCATGACGCCGCGGGCGATCAGGTCGTCGAGAAAACCGCAGAACCAATCGCCGGAGATGACGCCGCCGTGCGGTTTGCCGTAATAGGGTGGGCAGCCGAACAGCACGCTGGGCACCTGCAGCGCCTCCAGTCCCTTTTTCAGCAGAGCGCGGTAGGCGATGCCGTTGCCGACGCTGCCGTAGACCACCTGAGATTGAATGCTGATCACGTCGATAGACGGTGACCGCAAAGGTGAAGCCTGTTGCATGAGTTACTTCCTTGGTTCGTTGTTATCCAGCCAGCGCGCGAACACCTGCCGCGCGCGCTGTTCCAGCTGCGCGCCGTGGCGCGCGGCCTGGTCGCGCAGGGTCTGGGGCGCGATGCCGGCCAGTTCCAGCTCGCAGGCATGGCCAATCAGCCAGCGTTCGATATCGCGATAATCCGCCTCTAAATGGAACTGCAGGCCGAGCGCGAACCCCTGATAGTCGAAGGCCTGATGCGGGCATACCGCCGTGCTGGCCAGGCAGCGGGCGCCGTCCGGGATCATGAACATATCCCCGTGCCAGTGCAGCACCGGCGTGTCGGCCAGCGGCGCCAGCACCGACTCCTCTTCCGCCGGCGGCGTGGTCAGCGGGGCGAAGCCTATCTCTTTCACACCGAGCGAAATAACCTCAGCGCCCAGCGCCTGGGCGATCACTTGTGCGCCGAGGCAAACCCCAAGGGTCGGCCGCCGCTGCCCCAGGCGCTGTTTGACCAGCGCGAATTCATGGTCGAGAAAATCATACCGCTGCTCGCCGGAAAAGTGCTGAGCGGCGCTGATCGGCCCGCCGAGCACCACCAACAGATCGGTCTCTTCATTATTGATAGCACGAATATCATCGCGGCCGGCATCGTAATAATCGATCTGATAGCCGCGCAGTGACAGCAGGGAACCGAGGATGCCCAGGTTTTCAAAGTTGACGTGCCGAATGGCGACGGCTTTTTTCATTGTTTAACCTCGCTAGCGTGAGTGAAGGGGATCAGCGCCAGCGACTCGCCCAGCACCGTGATGCCCTGCGCGCCGCTCTGGTAGACGATGCGGCGTTCGCTGACCTGGCTGAGCTGCACCTGATAACCCTGTGCGGCCGGGAACAGCGCGCAGGCCTGCTCCAGCTGATCGGCTGCCCACGGGGTGAACAGCTGCAGGCGGGCAAAGGCTTTTCCTGCATACTGAATGTCGAGCACGTAATGTTTATCCATGGAACCCCTTACTTTTGGCCGCAGAAGCTGCTAATCTTATTTGAACTAGTACAAAAGGATTTATGTATGACTTCATTGTATGCAAAAGGCTGCGGCGCTGTCCAGATTGCCGAGCAGATCGCCGCACGCATCAAAAACGGCGCGCTGCGGCCGGACGAACTGTTGCCACCGGTACGCCAGCTGGCGGCGGAGCTGGAGGTCAATCCGAATACCGTGGCCAGCGCATACGCCAGATTGCGCGATGCCGGCCTGGTGGCGACGCGCGGGCGGGCGGGTACGGTGGTGCTGGAGCGGCCGCTGGCGGCGGTGAGTGCGGCCTATGCGCCGCGCCAGGTGCCGGCGGGGATGTGCGATCTGGCCAGCGGCAACCTGGATGCCGCTTTGCTGCCGGCGCTGAGGCTTGGCGCGGCGGAGGTGTTCCCGCAGCAAAACGGCTATGACATCAGCGGCGACCTGCCGGTATTGACCGGTCTCGGGTGTGAGTGGCTCGGGCGCCAGGGCGTGGCCCTGGGGGAACCGGCGGTGTTTTCCGGCGCGTTGGACGCGATGGAAAAGGCGCTGCGCTGCCATGCGCAGCCTGGGGCGGCGGTGTGGGTGGAAGATCCCTGCTGGCCGCCGCTATTGACGCTGCTGCGTCACCTGCGCCTGCGGCCGCTGCCGCTGGCGGTGGATGAACAGGGCTGTCGGCTACCGGAGAGTGGCGCGGCTGACGCGGTGATCCTGACGCCGCGCGCCCATAATCCGACCGGCGCTTCGCTTTCAGCGCAACGTGCGCAGCAGTGGCGAGGTTTTCTGCGCGGCCATCCGC
Source organism: Megalurothrips usitatus (assembly GCA_026979955.1). Lineage (NCBI taxonomy): Eukaryota > Metazoa > Arthropoda > Insecta > Thysanoptera > Thripidae > Megalurothrips > Megalurothrips usitatus. The sequence continues at coordinate 9,687 of JAPTSV010000039.1, forward strand.
AGTGTCTGGCGATCGTCGACGATTTCTGGGGGCCGTTGTCGCAACAGCCGCTGCATCTGCCGTTCGACGGCGATCGCGGCCTGTACGTGCTGTCGCTCAGCAAGTTTCTCAGCCCGGATCTGCGCATCGCGTTGGCCTGCGGCAGCCCGACCTTGCTGCAGGCGATGCGCGCCGATCAGTACATCAGCGAACGCTGGGTCAGCCATATCTTGCAGCAGATCGCCGCCAGACTGTGGGAACAAGCCTTGCAGGAAGGGCAATTGCAGCGGGCGCAACAGGCGTATCAGGCCAGACGGGATGAGCTGGTCCAGCGGCTCAATGCGTTGAATCACACGGCGCTCGCGGTAGGTGAAGGGCTGCATCTGTGGGTGCCGGTGCGCTCGGAAACCGCCGCCGCGCAACTGATGGCGCAGCGGGGGTGGCTGGTGCAGGGCGGTGAACCTTTCCGCCTGAAGTGTGGTCCGGCGCTCCGCGTCAGCCTGGCGAACGTCACGCCGTCGCAGTTGGCGCCGCTGGCACAGGATCTGTCCGAAGCCATGCGGGCGGCGGCGGCGATCAACTAAGCCGGCGTCAAACTCTCCTCCGCCAGTAACTGCAGCGAGGCTAACCGGGCGGCCGGTTCGGCGATCGGCGTGTCGATGATGAACTCTTCCACGCCGTACTGTTGTTGCAGCTGCGCCAGTTGCTGATGCACCTGCTGCGCGGTGCCGAGCAGAATATGGCTTTCCCGCGGCTCGATGCGGTAGTCGGTGGCGGCGGCCTGCTGCACGAAACTCTCCGCCTGCGCCAGGCTGCCGACGGTCACACTCTGCTCACCGGCAATGTGCACGCGGTATTGCCGAATGTCGGCCGCCAATGCCGCTGCCTGTTCCTCGCTGGGGGCCACGATCGCCGCCACCGCCAGCAGCGCCTTGCGGCCGCCGCTGTGTGCGGCGTAGTGCTCCAGCGCGTCGCGGATATCCTGCGGATTGCCGTTCAAATGCGCGGCGAACACGAAGGCCCAGCCGGACTCGGCCGCCAGCGTTGCGCTTTCTTTACTGGCACCGAGCAGAAAACGCTGCGCGCCCTGCGGCGGCAGCGGTGTGGCGCTCAGGCCGGGCTCGGCGTCGTCGTTCAGATAGGCGGTCAACTGCGACAGCTGCTGAGGAAAGTCCGGCTTGCGTTGCCGATCGTGGGCGGCTTGCAGCGCCTGGGTTGCGAGCGGCAGCCCGCCGGGCGCTTTGCCCACCCCGAGATCGACGCGTCCCGGCGCCAGCGCCGCCAGCAGGTTGAAGTTTTCGGCCACCTTGTAGGCGCTGTAGTGCTGCAGCATCACGCCGCCGGAGCCGATGCGAATGCGCGTCGTCTGGCCGAGCAGGTAGCCGATCAGCACTTCCGGCGACGGGCAGGCGAGCTGCGGCGTGTTGTGGTGCTCAGCCAGCCAGAAACGCCGATACCCCCAGCGTTCCGCCCGTTGCGCCAGCTGCAGCGTGCGCGCCAGCGCCTGCGCGGCGCTTTCCCCGTCGGCGATCGGGCTTTTTTCCAATATGCTCAAGGCATAAGCCATTTTTCCCGCTCCTTTCATCATTAGATATGCCTGACAAATACCATGCGGGCGGCGCGCGGCTTAATACTGATTGGCGATAGGATATTCCATTGATCCAAAACGGATTTGGATATGCGCAGAACGGTAAAGCGCCGCGATTTTACCGCTCCAGCCAGGCCTTCAGACGAATGGCGTCACGGTAGTGGCCGTAGCGCGGCTGCGCGCCAAGCAAGATCATCACCACCGGCTGCCCTTTGATGGTGGTGCGCATCACCAGGCAGTGACCGGCCTCGTCGGTAAAGCCGGTTTTCTGCAGCTGGATCTTCCAGGCCGGGTTGTTGATCAGACCGTTGGAACTGCGATAGACCAGCTGGCCGCGGCCAGGATGCACGATCTGCTGCTTGTCGGTGCTGAAGCGGCGAATCAATGGATAGCGATAGGCGTGATTGACCATTTTCAGCAGATCGCTGGCGGTGGCTACGTTGCGCGGCGTTAGCCCGGTCGGATCGTAGAAACGGGCGCGTTTCATGCCGATGGCGCGCGCTTTCTGATTCATTTTCGCCACGAAGGCCTTGCGCCCGCCGGGATAACTGCGGCTCAGCGCCGCGGCGGCGCGGTTTTCCGAAGACATCAGGGCGATGTGCAGCATGTCGCGGCGGCTGAGCACCGAGCCGATGGTCAGCCGCGAATGGGTTTTTTTCAGCAGATCGCGATCGGCGGCGGTGACTTTGAGTTGACTGCCCATGGGGCGTTTGCTGTCCAGGGCGACCATGGCGGTCATCAGCTTGGACAGAGACGCGATCGGCAGCACGCGGTTCGGTTGCTTCTGATAGAGCGTTTTTCCGGTACGCTGATTGACGACCAGCACCGATTTGGCATTCAACACCAATGGCGGCGCGGCGGCATGGGCGGGTGCCAAAACGAACAGCAGGCTGAACAGGGCGGCGGCGCCGAAGCGCCGGACGGACAGACGGAGAACAGGGAGAAATAAAAGCATAGCGACGGCAATAGTGACCCTAAGTGATTAAAAAATATCAAAAGAGTCTGCCCGGCAAATGTGAAGGAAATAGGGTGATAATCGCTCAAACTGTTACAGCAATCCCTTTTGCCGCAGCGTGAAGCGGGTGGCTTCGTTCAGATCGTAGTCCGCCAGGCGTTCGCGCGGCACCCAGGCGTAGTCGTCGAATTCATCGTTGATCGTCACGTCGCGGTTGGCGGCGTGGCAGTCGAAAATCAGGTAAATCATGTAGATTTGTTCCCGGCTGCCGTCGGCGTAGGTTTTGATGCGCACGTCGTCGCGGAAGGTCCAGGGCGTGATGCTGTCGAGGATCAGCGCGGGGCCCAGCTCTTCGCGCACTTCGCGCCGCAGCGCTTGCTCTATCCGCTCACCCGGCTCGACGCCGCCGCCGGACAGCGCCCACTGGCCGGGAAATACGCCCTTGTGCGCGGCCATTTTGCACAGCAGGAAGGCGTTATCGTTTTCAATCAGCGGGCAGACAATGATGCGTTGGCGCATGGAGGACTCCTGTCAGAAAGCAAAGCCGCAGGATAGCAGATTTGGCGGCGCAGGGCGGGAAGGTCGATCGCATTCTGTGCGGCGGCGGGAAATCCGGTCGGTGTCTGTCATGGGGTTGCCTCCGGCTTTGTTTTCTTCAACGGGAAATCAATCGCAGATGTTATTAAGTATCAATTCGAATAATTTCGCGTCAGGATAAAGCAGGGATTTTAACCTATCATGGAGTTGATAACGTATGCCTAATGGAATAAAACCGCTGTGCCTGATGACTCTTCTGCTGCTGTCGGCCTGCCACAGTGCGCCGGTCAGCCAGCCCCCTCAAGACGCCACGGCGACAGCCCCTATCGATGCCACCAAATCGCTGTTCCCGCTGGGGAACTATTCGCAGTCTGTCGATAAATGGTTGCCGCCCGGTCCGCAGCGGCGGGTGCCCGTGATGGATGCCGCCACGCAGCAACGTCATTTTTCCGCCCTCAAATCTCACTATTTTGGCATGGGGCCGAACGATGAATCCCCCTGGAATCCGCATTACATCGCTGCTGTCCTGAACCGCGAAGCGGAAAGCCACCGTGATGCCGCAATGGATAAATACCTTGGCAGTGGCAGTGTCTCCTGGGGGGAAAACTTCAGGACTCACACCGACCGCTGGAAACAGCAAGTCAGAGATAACGCTTCTACGGACATTAGCCAGGTTTATCATTCTTCGGCCCGAGGCATTGCGGTCAGGGAGACGCTGGTCAGGATCCTGCCGACGGACGATCCGGCTTATGACGACCCTCGCCTGGCTGGACAAGGTTATCCCTTTGATAATTTGCAGGATTCGTCTATCCGCCCCGGCACTCCGGTATACGTTATTACGCAAAGCCGCGATAAACGCTGGAAATACGTCATGTCGCCTACGGTGATCGGTTGGGTGCATAGCGAAGACATCGCGGCGGCGGATCAGCGGTTTGTCTCCGAATGGCTGGCGCTGGCGGGGAAAAATCTGGGGGCATTCATTAAACAGCCGGTTTCGGTGCAATCGGGCGGCCAGTTTTATTTTACGGCGCGCCACGGCACGATTCTGCCATTTTACCGTCACCGACAGGGCCTTTTTGTGGTCGCCGTGCCGGTACGCCGAGAGGATGGCCGCGCACAGATGCGCCGGGTCGTTGTCAAGAAGGGGGAATTTGCCGCCATGCCGTGGAAAATGACGCCCGAACATCTTGCCGTACTGATGCGGTCAATGAGCGGCAGGCCTTATGGCTGGGGGAACTATAACTTCAATAATGACTGCTCCGCCGAACTGCGCAGTCTGTTGATGCCTTTTGGCCTCTTTCTTCCCAGAAATTCCGCCGCGCAGATACAGGCGGCCACCCGGGTGGTTGATCTTGCTCAAGCGAACACCAGTGAACGGCTGCGCTATCTCAAAGATCACGGCAAACCCTTTACCACGCTGGTTTACATTCCGGGCCATATCATGCTGTATATCGGCAATGCGCTCGTTGACGGCCAGGTTGTGCCGATGACGTACCAGAATATCTGGGGGCTGCGCCCGGCAGATTCAAAGCGCCGCAGCATTATCGGCGGCGCAGTCTTTTTCCCGCTGCTGGCGACCTATCCTGAAGATGCGAGCCTGATGTCGCTGGCGGGCAAGGCGCAGTTCAAACTGGGATTTATTGAATAGCCCATTCTTTAGCTGATAAAGCGACCGCGAATGCGGCCGCTTGTTGTGCGGCGACAAATCGAACTGTGCTAATTGCCTAGCCGGCGCTGGATAATTTTATCGTGCTCATCCGTCAGGTTAGCGTAATTCCAAATAAATAATCCGCCAAGGTTAAAGTCCAAAACCTGATCGATAAAGTAATTTAAATTCCAGTCGGTCAATCCTTTGGTCGTCAGGGCCAGAATGCATTTTTTATTTTCGGCCCCGTTCGCCAACGATTGTTTTAATGCCGGGATCACATTAGCGAGAATATCGTCATTGCTCCACATCGCTGCCGCATAACAGTAATGGATAAAGCGGTCGCATTGGTCTGATTGAATGATTTTTCTGACTTTCTCGTTGAGCTTGTTGCCATTTTCCGTATTGGGGTGGTTGTAAGAATAACCGGCAATAAAACCAAAGCTGGTCTCTTTCCCGGCCTCTTTTAGCCGTTTCATGGCTTCGATGACCCGTTCGGTGTTCATATTGCATTCGTCATCAAAATCGACGCCATCCCAGCCCCGATCGACCGTGGCCGCGACGATCCTCAACACTTCATCCTCATTGGCCGGCTTTTGCTGCGGGGAGCATCCGCCGCCGCCGTAAACCCATAGCGTCTTTCCGTTAAAGCCGGGAAGCGTATCGGGTTTGTTTTGTTTTTCCGGGCTCCATCCTGGCTGGGCTGAGGTGCCTGTGGTTAAGCCATCAAGGTTGGTTACCATGCCGTACATCATGACATCGAACGCTTTATGCGGTTGGCCAGCCAGAGACTGGCTCCATCCGCCCGTAATAAACTTGTTCATTGTCGTTATCTCCTTATTGAGCGTGTTCCTTAAATGAATGTGTCTTGCATGATGGAGGGTATCAGCCGCTATATTCATTTAGCCATTGTGCGGTTGCTGAACGGGCAAGGGATGAAAACTTTTTAAAATGAAATGACGTTTTTATGACGGAAATATTAATGAGCAAGAGCGTTGAAAATCATTAACGCCGAGCGATAAAGATTGTTATAACAGCGTGGACGATCTGGGCTAACGGCAATAGGCAGGATAAGGCGTTATGGTGCAAAGGGCAGCGGAAAAGATGCACAAGCTGGATTTTGATGATGAAGTGACCGGGCTGATCTACGGCCATGCGTTTCGCTCCGGCGAGCCGCCGGCGCGCCTGAACTCGCAGCAGGTTTGCCTGGCTTACCAAACGTTGTCGCCCGGCGACGGTTTTATCTGGCTGCACCTCAATCTCAACCACGCGGCGGCGGAGAAGTGGCTGAAAAACCATTTCGCCATTTCCGATTTTTTCTTTCACGAAATTCGTCACGGTTCCCACACTACGCGCATCGAGCGGCAGGGCGACGATCTGTTCGCCGTCCTCAACGACGTGATCTTCCACCCTGAAGACAACAACCCGGAAACGGCGACGCTGTGGCTGTATTGCCGCCGTGGGCTGGTGGTGACCGTGCGTCATAAACCGGTGCGATTGATAGAGCGGTTGCTGGGCCGCCTGACGGCGCTGCAGCTGGCGTCGTCCACCGAACTGCTGGCGCATCTGCTGGAAGAGCAGGAGGATGTGCTGGAGCAGGTGGTGCGGCAGGCCAACCAGTATGTCGATACCATCGAGGATCGTCTGCTGACGAGCCGCGTTAAACGCAACCGCGCCGAGCTGGGGCGCATGCGCCGCATGCTATTGCGCTTTCAGCGCCTGTTGGCGCCGGAGCCGGCCGCGTTGTTTCGCCTGTTGAACCGGCCGCCGAGCTGGCTGAGCCGTGAGGTGGTGCAGGATCTGCGGCAGTTTACCGAAGAGTTCACCGTGGTGTTGAACGATCTCGCCAGTCTGACCGAACGCATTCGGCTGCTGCAGGAAGAGCTGGGCGCCAAACTGATGGAGCAGAATAACCGCACGCTTTACACCCTGACGGTGATCACCGTGCTGGCGTTGCCTATCAACATCGTCGCCGGTTTTTTCGGCATGAACGTCGGAGGGATACCGCTGGCCAGCAATCACCACGGTTTTATCCTGCTGGTGTTGCTGGTCGGCAGTTTCACGCTGATCGCCGGTTATCTGGCGTTCAGGCGCAGGGACGAGTCGTAATTACAGGCGGGCGCGGTACTCTTCTTCCAGCCGGGCATGGGTGCTCCAGAACGGCTGCGGCGCCCGATCGTGCAGGCGATCCAGCAGAATATCCAGATGGGTATGCCAGCCGCCGGCGACGCTGAGCATCTCGTCGCGGTTAGCCAGGCGCCGGTGGGTGACCGTCAGCAGCACCGCGTTTCCCTGTTCCGTCAACTCGAAGGTCACTTCGGAAGGGCGCCCCTGCTCCTGTTCGGCCCAGGTAAAGCTCAGCAGGCGCGGCGGGAACAGGCAGGTGATGTGGCCGCGGTTGCTGACACAGCCGCCATGCTGTTTGTACTTGGCCGGCGGTTGCTCGTGCTCGCCCGCCAGATCGGAGTTGCGAAACTCCAGCTCCAGCGGCGCGCCGTTTTCCAACTTCATGGCGCCGGCAGCCAGCCAGGTGGCGCGCTTGTCGGATTCGGTCAGGTAAGCCCACACCCGCTCGATGGGGCCGGGCAGCAGCCGCTGGATGCGCAGCGTGCCGGGTTCGATAATCATGCCGTAATCATTCATGGTTCACTCCTTGGGAGGAAGCTGTTCGGGCTGCAGCAGCGCCTGTTCGAGCGCATCCAGCCGTTCAGTCCAGAAATGTTCATAGGTTTGCAGCCAGTGCATGGCCTGCGCCATAGGCTCGGGTTCGAGCCGGCAGATATGGTTTCTTCCTTGCACGGTGCGTTGCACCAGGCCCGCATGTTCCAGTGCTTTCACGTGCTTGGAGGCGCCGGCGAACGACATCTGCAACGGCGCGGCCAGTTCGCCGATGCTGCGTTCACCGCCGGCCAGCGCGCGTAACATCGAGCGGCGGGTCGGGTCGGCCAGCGCATGAAAAATGGCGTCCAGCTGTGAGGAAGATAATTCAACCATATGGTTGAATATAGATCAGGCGGGCTAATATTCAACCGTTTTGTTGAATATTTTTTGCCCCGGCGCCAAACCGGGGCGAGGATCAGGCGTCGGCGTGCGCCAGCAGGGCGTTGAGCAACACGTCGGCGCCGGCGGCGGCCCAGGCGGGAGTGATATCTTCCCGTTCGTTGTGGCTGATGCCGTCCACGCAGGGAATGAAAATCATGGCGGTCGGGGCGACGCGGTTAAGGTAACAGGCGTCGTGGCCGGCGCCGGAAATCATGTCGCGATGGCGATAGCCCAATGCCTGCGCGGCGTGACGCACGCTGCCAATACACCCCGGATCGAAGGCGATCGGGGGATACTGGAAGATGCGCTCGGCCCGGGCGGCCAGGCCGCCGCCGTTGACCTCGTTTACCGCCGCCAGTAGGCGCTGCTCCATCTGCGCCAGAATAGCCTCCTGCGGATGGCGGAATTCGACACTGAAAAAGACGCGCCCCGGCACCACGTTACGCGAATTGGGGGTGATTTGCGCCATGCCCACCGTGGCGCGCGCGTCGGGCGCGAAATCCCAACCGATGCGGTTGACCGCCGTGACCAGCGCCGCAAAGCCGAGCAGGGCGTCGCGGCGCCGATCCATCGGCGTGGTGCCGGCATGGGCGCTGAAGCCGACGACCTCCAGTTCATACCAGCGCTGCCCTTGTGCGGCGGTGACTACGCCGATGTCGAGATGCTCCGCTTCCAGAATCGGCCCCTGTTCGATGTGCAACTCGAAGGCGGCATGGATCGGCGTACCGCCCACCGGATACTCGCCGGCGTAGCCGATGCGCTCCAGCGCGTCGCCGAGGCTGACGCCGTGCTCGTCGCGGCGCGTCAGGCCGTATTCCAGGTTGAATACCCCGGCGAACACGCCCGAGGCGATCATCGCCGGCGCGAAGCGCGCGCCTTCTTCGTTGGTCCAGTTGATCACTTCAATCGGGCGTTCGGTGACGATCTGCCGATCGTTAAGGGTACGAATAACCTCTAATCCGGCCAGCACGCCGTAGATGCCGTCGAAACGGCCGCCGCGGGGCTGGGAATCACCGTGCGAGCCGGTGACGACCGGCGCCAGCTCGGGGCGAGCGCCTTCACGCCGCAGGAACATGTTGCCCATTTTGTCGACGCGTACGCTGCAACCCGCCTCCAGCGCCCAGGCGCGCAGCTGATCGCGCGCTTGCCGATCTTCTTCACTCAGCGCCAGCCGGGTGACGCCGTTATTGGCGATGGCGCCGAACTGCGCCATCGTCTGCAGGCTTTGCCACAGGCGCTCGCCGTTGACTCGATACGTCATTGATCTTCTCCCGGCGTTTTAGCGGTGTAGCGGAAATCGCAGCAGGGGGCGCCGGACATGATGGTCTGGCTGCGCTGCAGGTCGACGTCAGGGGCATAGCCAACGATAAACTGACTGTCGCGGGCGCAGGAGAGCAGGTGGCCGATCTCCCCCAGCCCCATCTCGTGATACATCTCGGCGTAGCGGCAGCGGGTGACGTTATAGTCGAAGTGCTGCGCGTCCTGATTGATCACCTCGACGCGCAGCGCATCGTCTTTTTCCCACAGGTACTGCAAGGCGGCGAAGCTGCGCAGATCCGCGCCGTTCGGTTCCTGGGCGGCGAACTGTTTGCCCGCCTCGATGGCGGCATTCTCGATGGCTTCGCCGATCACCGCCTGAGCGCGCGCCTTGCCGATTTCACGCACCAGAATCTGGTAGATCGGCTTGATGATCTCCGCCTCGATCTTTCTGCGGGCCAAAATGCCCAATTCGTTTTTTGCACAGCTCATCGCCTTGCTCCTCTTGATTTATTGTGACTTGGCGCCGCCCAACACGGTTTGCGGCTGCCATTTGCCGTCAACCACCCGGTACAGGGTGAAGCTCGGCTGTTGCAGGTTGCCTTGCGCATCGAAGGCGATGTCGCCGGTGACGCCCTGGTAATGTATGGCGCGCAGTTTCGGCAGATAATCGGCCGGATTGGCCGAATCGGCTTGCTCAATGGCGGCGATCAGCACCCGGGTGGCGTCGTAGGCGAAGGGCGCATGCAGTTCGATGTGGGTGTGATAACGATCGCGGTAGGCTTGTTCAAACGCCTTGCCGCCCGGCATCTGTTCCAGCGGCAGCCCCGGCTCCAGCGCGACGACGCCTTCGCCTTCCCGCTGCGCCAGCGTCAGGAAGGTTTGGCTGACGAAGCCGCCGGCGCCCATCAGCTGCGCGTTCATGCCCAGCTGTTTCAGTTTGCGCGCCAGCGGCGCCGCCTGCGAATCCACGCCGCCGAAGAAGATCAGATCGGCGTTTTTACTGCGGACGGTGGTCAGTACGGCGCTGAAATCAACGGTCTTGTCATCCACAAACTCACGGGTGACCGGCTGCACGCCCTGGGCCTGCAGCGATTTGATAAACTCGTCCGCCAGCCCCTGGCCGAAAGCGGTGCGATCGTCTATCACTGCGATGCGCTTGGCTTTCAGCGTCTTCACCGCATATTGCCCGGCGTAGTTGCCGCCGTCGTCGTCGTGGCCCATCACGCGAAAGCTGGTGTCAAAACCTTGCTGCGTGTAGCCGTGACCGGTCGCCACCGGCGCCACCTGAGCGATGCCGGCGTCGTGATAGATGCGCGCCGCCGGGATGCTGGTGCCGGTGTTCCAGTGGCCGACCACGCCGGCGACGCCTTCGTCGACCAAACGCTGCGCCACGGCCACGGCGGTGCGCGGGTCGGACTGATCGTCCTCGGACACCAGCTTGAAGGTGACCGGTTTGCCGTTCAGCGTCGGTTTCTGTGCGTTAGCGTCGGCGATCGCCAGCCGTGCGCCGTTTTCGAGATCTTTGCCGATGCGCGCGGAAGGGCCGGTCAGCGGCCCGGCAAGACCGATCAACACGGTGTCGTCCGCCAGCGCCGGGAGGCTCAGGATCATTGTCATGGCGGCCAGCGCCAACGGCTTGATGCGAATGTTCTGCTGCATGTCATACTCCTGGTGCGGTTAAAGGTAACAACGGTTATTCACCCAAATAGATCCGTTTGATTTTTTCATCGTCCAGCATGTCGGCGGAGCGGCCGCTGTGGCTCAGGCTGCCGCTGTCCAATACGTAGGCGCGATCGGTGGACGCCAGCGCCAGGCGGGCGTTCTGCTCGACCAACAGCAGCGTGACGCCGTCACGGGCTAACTGCTTGATGACCGAGAAAATGGCCTCCACCACAATCGGCGCCAGCCCCATCGACGGTTCGTCCAATATCAGCAGCCGCGGGCGGCTGAGCAGCGCGCGGCCCATCGCCACCATCTGTTGTTCACCGCCGGAAAGCAGCCCGGCCGGTTGATGCAGGCGCTCGCTCAGCCGTGGGAAGGTGGCGCACACGCGTTCGAAATCTTGCCGCACCGCCGATGCGTCACGCCGCGCATAGGCACCCAGCTGCAGGTTTTCTCGCACCGTCAGGCGGGTGAAAATGCCGCGTCCCTCCGGCACCATCACCAGCCCTTGTTGCAGCAAGCGGTGCGGCGGCATGCCGCGAATCGAACGGCCGTCGAACAGGATGTCGCCCTCAAACGGCTGCAGGCCGGTCAGCGCCCGCAGGCTCGAGGTTTTGCCCGCGCCATTGGCGCCGATCAGCGTCACCTGTTCGCCGGCGCTCACCGTGAAATCGATGCCTTTGACCGCATGAATGCCGCCATAAGACACTTTGAGTCGTTTAACGCTCAGCAGGGCTTCAGACATGCGCGCCGCCTCCCAGATAGGCTTGAATGACCGCCGGTTCGCGCCGCACCTGAGCCGGTTCGCCTTCGGCGATCGCTTTGCCGTAATCCAGCACCGTCAGCCGATCGCACAGACCCATCACCAGCTTGACGTCGTGTTCGATCAGCAGCAGCGTTTTGCCGCTGTCGCGGATGCGCAGCAGCAGTTCGCGCAGCGCCACTTTTTCTCCGGCGTTCATGCCGGCCGCCGGTTCGTCCAGCGCCAGCAACCGGGGCTCGGTCGCCAGCGCGCGGGCGATCTCCAGCCGCCGCTGATGGCCGTAGGCGAGATCGCCGGCGCGGTAATGGGCGAATTGGCTGATGCCGACGTACTCCAGCAGCGCATGAGATTTATCGCGCACCGACTGTTCCTCCTCTTTCGCGCGCCGGTGCCGGGCGATCGCTGCCCACAGGCCGTTGCGGGTGCGCACGTGGCAGCCGACCATCACGTTTTCCAGCACGCTCATTTCATTGAACAACCGCAGGTTTTGGAAGGTGCGGGCAATGCCGGCCTGCGCCACTTTGTCGATCGCCTGGGGCTTATAGCGCTGGCCCGCCAGGCGGAACTCGCCCGCGTCGGCGCGATACAGGCCGGTGATCAGGTTGAAGCAGGTGGTCTTACCGGCGCCGTTCGGCCCGATCAGGCCGTAGATTTCCCCCTGGCGGATGCTCATGCTGACGTCATCCACCGCCGTCAGGCCGCCGAAGCGTTTGCTGATATGGTGTAAAGCGAGCAGCGGCGTCATGCGGCGTTCCCCCGTGCGTGGCGGGCCGGCCACAGGCCCGCCGGGCGATACAGCATCACCAGGATCAGCGCCAGGCCGTAAAACAGTTGGCGGATGATTTCCGGGTCGATCAGCACCTGGCCGAACAGCGCCTGCTGCAGCGGCCCCATGCTGCTGCGCAGCAGCTCCGGCAGGGCGGCCAGCAGCAGCGCGCCCAGGATCACGCCGGGGATGTGCCCCATGCCGCCGAGTACCACCATCGCCAGTACGGCGATCGATTCCTGCAGGGTGAACGATTCCGGCGACACGAAGCCCTGAAACGCGGCGAACAGCGCGCCGGCCACGCCGCCGAAGGTGGCGCCGATGGCAAAGGCCAGCAGCTTGAAGTTGCGGGTGTTGATGCCCATCGCCCGCGCGGCGTCCTCGTCTTCGCGGATCGCCGTCCATGCGCGGCCGATGCGCGAGTTCTGCAGCCGCAGGCTGATGAACAGGATCGCCAGCAGCAGGGCGGCGAACAGGTAGTAATACAGGTACAGGCCGGAAAAACGCACGCCGAACCACTCATGCATGCCGGAAAACTTCAGGCCGAACAGGCTGGCCGGATCGATGCCGGAAATGCCTTTGGGGCCGTTGGTGAGGTTGACCGGGCGATCCAGATTGCGCATCAGAATGCGCACGATTTCGCCGAAACCGAGCGTGACGATCGCCAGATAATCGCCGCGCAGCCGCAGCGTCGGCGCGCCGAGCAGGATGCCGCAGGCCGCCGCCAGCAGCGCCGCCAGCGGGATCAGACCCAGCATCGACAGGTGCAGCCCGCCGGGGAACCACTGCAGCAGCAGCGGGAATTGCTGTGTCAGATGCGGTGACGACAGCAGCGCGGCCAAATAGGCACCGACGGCGTAAAAGGCGATAAAGCCCATGTCCAGCAACCCGGTCATGCCCACCACGATGTTCAGCCCGAGCGCCAGCATCAGGTACAGCAGGGCGAAGTCGACGACCCGCACCCAGTAGTTGCCCCCGGCGGCGCCCGCCACCCAGGGCGCCAGCAGCAGCGCGAGAATGAACAGCGTCAGCCCCAGCCTGGCGCGGCGCGGCGTGGCCAGAGGAACGGGAGGAGTCAAAACGGTCATGGTGATGTCCTTATGCGCGCGTGGCGATGCGTTCGCCCAAGAGCCCGGAGGGGCGGAAGACCAGCACGGCGATCAGCACCAGAAACGCGAACACGTCCTGGTAGTTGCTGCCGAACACGCCGCCGGTCAGCTCGCCGAGATAGCCGGTGCCCAGCGATTCGAACAGCCCCAGCAGTAAACCGCCGAGCATTGCGCCGCGCAGGTTGCCGATGCCGCCGAGCACGGCGGCGGTAAAGGCTTTGATGCCGGGTAAAAAGCCCATCGAGAAGCCGGCGTTGCCGTAGTTGCTGGCCATCATGATGCCGGCTACCGCCGCCAGCGCGCCGCCGAGCGCGAAGGTCAGAACGATGATGCGGTCAGGACTGATGCCCATCAGGCCGGCGACCTGCGGGTTTTCCGCCGTGGCGCGCATGGCGCGGCCGAAACGGCTGTGTTCGACCAGCAGCCAGAGGCCGGCCATGACCGTCACGGCCACCGCCAGCGTGACGATCGCCGTGCCGGTGATCACTGCCGGCGCATGCCCGCCGCTGCCTGCGGTCAGGGCGATGGGCGTCATCGGCAACAGCTGCGGAAACATCAGGGGATTGCGTGACCAGATCAGCATCGCCAGGGTTTGCAACAGCAGCGAGACGCCGATGCCGCTGATCAGCGGGGCCAGGCGCGGTGCATTGCGCAACCGGCGATAGGCCAGACGTTCGATCGCCATCGAGGTGATGGCGCAGACGGCCATGGCGAACAGGGCCGCCAGCAGCAGCGTGGCGTAGGGCGGTAACGCGGGAAAGTGATGTTGCAACACGCTTATCGCCGACAGCGCGCTCAGCGCACCGACCATCAGCACGTCGCCGTGCGCGAAATTGATGATGCGCAGGATGCCGTACACCATGGTGTAACCGAGCGCGATCAGCGCATAGATGCTGCCGAGCATCAAACCGTTGACGGTTTGCTGTACCAGCGTATCCATAGAGAGAGTCCGGAGATAATGAGTCAGGAGGGTCACAGTAGAGAATTTAAAAAAATTGTAAAATACGGAAAAATACTTTCTTATACAAAAAACGAGTGATTTTAATGTTTTGATTTTTATGTATATTGAATCCATTCCTTCAGTGTCGATTTCCCAAAAACAGTCAATATATGAAAAAAACAGAACAGTACGATGAGCCATTGCCGATGCTGCCGAACGATCCGCCGCTGCGCGCCGTGCGGGCGTTCGAAGCCATCGCGCGCCTGGGGGGCATCAGCGCGGCGGCTAACGAGCTGATGATTTCGCCTTCGGCGGTCAGTCATCAACTCAAAACGCTGGAGGCATTTTTGCAGATGCCGTTGACCGAACGGCAGGGGCGTAACCTGGTGCTGCGCAGCGAGGGGCGGGAGTATTACCGTTCGATTCGCTCGGCGTTCAACGTGCTGCGCCAGGCGACCGAACACGTGCGCGAGCAATCCGCGTCGCGGCAGGTGACCATCAGCCTGATCCCGCTGTTCGGCATGGGCTGGTTCATTCCGCGGCTGCGCGGTTTTCTGCGCGAAAATCCGGATATCGACATCAATGTGGTCTACGCCAACCACCGCAATTACCTGAGCGACGCCGCCGATCTGTCGATCCGCTTCGGGGTCGGGCAGTGGACCGGCTATCGCAGCGAGAAGCTGATGTCCGGCAAAATGGTGCCGGTGTGCAGCCGGGCATTCAGTAAGCTGCATGGTTTGCTCGATACGCCGGAGCAGCTGGCGACGCTGCCGCTGCTGCACGACGAGGAGCGCAATACCTGGATGCAATGGTTTCAGCAGGCCGGCGTCAAGCGCCCGCTGCGCAGTATCGGCCCGATGTTTGAGGACGGATTGTTGACGTTGGCGGCGGTGCAGGCGGGGCTAGGGTGCGCGTTGATGCGTGAACCGTTAATCGCCCAGTACCTTGAAAGCGGTGAGTTGATCAAAATGTTCGATCTGCCGATCGACGACGGCCGCGATTATTACCTATGCGCTCGACTGGATAGCGAGCTGTCGCAGGAAGGCGAAAATCTGCGGCAGTGGCTGCGCCGCGAAGCCGATGAGAGCCGGTTCGGGTAACGCCGGGCGGAAACAGGGGGAGCCGGACGTTCATTTCACTTTCCCACGACGCACGCCGCGCCAACAGGAAAGTGCTAGGCCCTTCAGGGTGGGCGTTTTTAAACCGTTGCTCACCGGCGATGATTGCTGAAGCTTCAACGCGCGCTACTGTCACTGGCGAAGATGACGGCTATGCTTAACTTGCCGATCACGTGGCGCGACGGCCATAAAGTGACAATAATTCCCACTCTCAGCGCAACGTCAAGGAGCGAGCAGATGTCTGTCGGCAATGATACGGAAACCGTGAATAAGACGGGGCTGGCACCGCTGGCGTTGGGCGCATTGGGCGTGGTGTTCGGCGATATCGGCACCAGCCCCCTGTACACCCTGAAAACCGTGCTGTTTCTCTCTGGCGATGCGCCTTCGGCGCCGGTGATCCTTGGCCTGCTGTCGCTGATATTCTGGACGCTGGTGATCGTCACTTCTCTCAAATACGCCATGTTCGCCATGCGCATCGGCAACCGCGGCGAGGGCGGCATCATGGCGCTGATGTCGCTGCTGGTCAGCAAGCGAAAATCCCGGCCGCTGGTACTGTTCGCCGGCCTGTTCGGCGCCGCGCTCATTTACGGCGACGGCGCCATCACGCCGGCCATTTCGGTGCTCTCGGCCCTCGAAGGGCTGAACATCGTGCTGCCGGCGTCGCAGCCCTATATTCTGCCGGCGGCGGTGGTGATTTTGCTCAGTCTGTTCGCCATTCAGCCGCTGGGTACAGCGCGCATCGGCCGCGTGTTCGGGCCGATCATGGCGCTGTGGTTCCTGTCGATCGCTGCGTTGGGCGTGTGGGGCATCATCCAGCATCCGGCGGTATTGCTGGCGCTGAACCCGCTCTACGGCATTCACTTCCTGTTCTCCAACGGACTGACCAGCTTCCTGGTGCTGGGCGGCGTGTTTTTGTGCGTCACCGGCGCCGAAGCGCTGTATGCCGATATGGGGCATTTCGGCAAACGGCCGATTTGGCTGGCCTGGTTCGGCATCGTTTTTCCCAGCCTGTTGCTTAACTACGCCGGTCAGGCCGCGCTGATCCTGAGCGGCGCCGATGTCACGCAGAACATCTTCTTCCGTTTATGCCCGCCGGCGCTGCTGATCCCGCTGGTGATCCTGGCCTGGCTGGCGACGATCATCGCCAGCCAGGCGATCATCAGTGGTGCGTTTTCCATGACCCGGCAGGCGATCCAACTGGGGTGGCTACCGCGGCTGCGGGTCAGGCAAACCACCGAGGAAAGTTACGGGCAGATCTACATTGGCGCCATCAACTGGTTGCTGATGGTGGTGACGCTGTTCCTGACCGTGTTCTTTAAATCGTCGGACAATCTGGCCGCCGCCTACGGCATCGCCGTCTCGTTGACCATGATCATGACCACCGGCCTGCTGTTCGTCGCCATGCGCGAGGTGTGGCGCTGGGGGCCGATCGCCAGCCTGATGGTGGCGGGCGGTTTCTTCGTGGTCGATTTGAGCTTCCTGACGGCCAACATGACTAAAGTACTGCAGGGCGGTTATATCCCGCTGCTGTTGGCCGCCGCGGTCTATACCGTGATGCTGGTCTGGCATCGCGGGGTGCTGGCGGCCGCGCGCACCCTCGGTGAAACGACAGTGCCGGTAGAGGATTTCCTGGAGAAAATCCGCCGCGAATCCGTGCCGCGCGTGCCGGGCACCGCGGTATTCCTGACTCGCAGCCTGCAGGGGACGCCGCCGGTGATGAAATGGCAGGTCAAGCGTAACGGTTCGCTGCACGCCAACGTGCTGGCGCTCACCATTGCCATCGTCAATGAGCCGCGGGTCTCGAATGCTGAACGGTTGGTGATGCGCGAGCTGTCGCCGGGATTTTGGTGCGGCGTGGCCAGCTATGGCTTTATGGAGCGGCCTAACATCCCGCAGCTGTTGCAGCACGTCGAGGCGCAGAAATCCGGTCTGAACTTCGACGAGGCGACCTACTATCTCGGGCACGAGACCGTGGTGCGCCGCGAAGCGAACGATCGGTTGCCATCCTGGCAGCGCAACCTGTTCGCGCTGATGGTGCGCAACGGCATGCACGTCACGGATTATTACTACCTGCCCAGCGATCAGGTGGTGGAGATTAGCCGCCGCGTGCCGGTATAGGGCGCGAAAAAGGCATCGCCGCAATTGCGGCTTGCATCACACAACGCGGTTTGCATTTCATTCCTGGCCGCCATAACCTGACAAGAAACGGATTGTTACTGACGCGATCAGGCAAAACCTAACTTCTCTCCCGGCATCGAACATGGCCGGATGGGCGGTTAGGTTTTTTTTTGCAAAAAGGAGAAGGGAATGAAACTTGTCGTCGCTAATGATTACCAGGAAATGAGTGAGTTGGCCGCCAGCCTGTTGTTGAGTTACATGCTGCGCCCGCAGCGCGTCAATCTGGCTATCACCGCCGGCTCGACGCCTAAACGGATGTATGAGTTGTTGGCTCCGCGCATCAAGGGCCACGCGGAATTCGCCAACGCGCATTACTATAATTTCGATGAAATTCCTTACGCTGGCCGATCGGGCTATGGCGTCACCATGGAGAATCTGCACCGTATGTTCTTTGGCCCGGCGGCGATCCCCGAGCGGCAACTGCACGTTTTGAATTCGGACAACTACCTGCAGCACGATCGGCGTATCGCCGAAGATGGCGGGCTGGATGCAATCGTGATGGGCGTCGGAGCGGACGGGCATTTCTGCGGCAATCTGCCGGGCACCACCGCCTTCGAAGACCGCACCTGTCGGGTGCCGGTTTCCGCCAGGCCGGATCTGGCGGACATTTTGCTCAAAGAGGTGGGCGGCCGCACTGAATGGTTGCCCGATCATTACGTCACCCTGGGGCCTGCAAGCGTGATGGCCGCCAAAAAGCTGGTGCTGCTCGTCAACGGTTCGCACAAAGCGGACATTTTGCTGCGCATTGTCAGCGGGCCGGTGGAGAGCGGGGTGCCCGCCAGCATTTTGATGCTGCATCCGGACCTGTTGATTATCGCCGATCGGGAGGCCGCGGCGCTGCTGCCTTAAGCGTTCACCCGGCGCGTCTCGCCTCAGAACCAACGGTCATAACCTGCAACCAAAGCGTCTTTCCCTGCGGCGCAGAATCAGGCTAGAGTGCGTTTTTTCATGCGCCTGGGGGATTCCGATGCTGTTCGATTTAAACCAGCAGGCGGCCGAACTGCCTGAGGCCTGGCGCTCTGCCGTGCTGGGCCGCGTCGGTGCGGCCAATATCAAAGTGCTGCGCATGGACGCGCGCAGCATTGCGGATGAAGTGCATGATTACAGCGAAGGGTTGCTGGTGATCAGCGGCCACCTGCGGCTGCAGGTGGCGGGGGAAGAAGTGGTGGTGCGGGCCGGTCAGCTGTATCAGGCCGCGGCCGGCGTGCCGCACCGCGTGTTGCCGGGCAGCGAAGGCACGCTGGTGATTGTCGATTTGCCGGAAGATTAAGCGTCGCCCAACGCCGTCAGCGCCACGTTTACCGCCGCCAATAACCGCGCCTCGGTGACGCCGTCACGCGCCTGAATCGACAGGCCGTGCAGGAAGACGGCGAAATAGTCACCCAGGCTGTCGGCGTCGGTGTCGGCCGGCAATTCGCCGGTTTGCACCGCCTGCCGCAGCCGTTCGACGATCTGCTGCGTGCGCTGCAGCCGATGCTCTGCCAGCCAGGCTTTGAGCCCGTCGTTTTCCGCGCTGACGCTGGCGGCGGCGGAGACCACCATGCAGCCTTGCGGCAGATCGGGCCGACTATAGAGCCGCACGGCGTCTTCCAGCAGGCGTTTGAGCGCCGGGCGAATGCCGCTTTCCGTCGCGAAGGCGCGATCGGCGAAGCCCCCTTCGGCGGTTTCATAACAGGCAATCGCCTCGCGAAACAGCTGCTCTTTGGAGCCGAACGCTTTGTAGATGCGCGCGGAAGCGATGCCCAACTCCGCCACCAGATCCGACATCGAAGTGCCTTCGTAACCTTGCCGCCAGAATAAGTTTCGCGCCTTCAATAGCGCCTGTTCGCGATCGAACTCGCGCGGTCTGCCTGCCATTCGCTGCTCCAATTTACCTGCCATTCAGCGACATAGGATCGCTTAAATCGGCGGGAATACCAATGCCTTTATAAATTTCGCTTGCGGTCGCCGCGCTTTGCTCCTATTGTTTGTCAATCGACAACCAATAGGAGTTTACGATGAAAACCCTCAAAGGTCCAAGCCTGCATCTCGCGCAATTCAGCGATGACGCGGCGCCGTTCAACAGCTTGCCCGCCATTGCCGAGTGGGCGGCGCGGACCGGTTTTACCGCCTTGCAGATCCCGGCCTGGGATCGGCGTTTATTCGACGTGGCCACCGCAGCGGAAAGCCAAACCTACTGCGACGATTTGACCGGCATGTTGGCGGAGCAGGGGTTGGTGGTCAGCGAACTGACCAGCCATATCTTCGGCCAGCTGATGGCGGTGCACCCGGCTTACGATGCGCTGTGCGACAGCTTTGCGCCGCCGGCGCTGCAGGGCGATCCCAAGGCCCGAGACGAGTGGGCACGGCAGCAAATGCTGCTGGCGGTGAAGGCGTCGGCGCGGCTGGGGCTCAGCGAACTGGGCACCTTTTCCGGTTCGCTGGCCTGGCCCTATCTATTCCCGTTCCCGCAGCGCCCTGAAGGATTGATTGACACCGCGTTCAACGAGCTCGCCAAACGCTGGCTGCCGGTGCTCGACGCCTGCGAGGAGCAGGGCATCAATCTGTGTTATGAAATTCACCCGAGTGAGGATCTGCACGACGGCGTGACGTTTGAGATGTTTCTGCAGCGCGTCGGCAACCATCCGCGTTGCCGGGTGTTGTTCGATCCGAGCCACATGGTGCTGCAGCAGCTTAACTATCTGGAGTTTATCGATATCTATAAGGACGTTATCGGCATGTTCCACGTTAAGGACGCCGAGTTCAATCCGACCGGTCGGCAGGGCATATACGGCGGTTATCAGTCCTGGATCGATCGCGCCGGCCGTTTCCGCTCGCTGGGCGACGGCCAGGTCGATTTCAACGGCATTTTCTCCCGTTTGACGCAGTATGGCTATCAGGGCTGGGCGACGCTGGAGTGGGAATGCTGCCTGAAAAATCCGCAGGACGGCGCTCGCGAAGGCGCGGCCTTCATTCGCGATCGCATTATCCGCGTCACCGACAAAGTGTTTGATGACTTCGCCGGTGCGCCGGTCAATCCTCAGCAGATCAATGCGTTGCTCGGCATTCGCTGAGCCTGACCCCACAGGGAGTTAACCCCATGAAACACAGTCAAAACGAGATCCTGTTGCAGGATCTCGCGGCGGAACACGTCTATACCCAGGTCAACGGCCGGCGCCTTCACTGCGTGGTGGCCGGCGAAGGGCGGCCGGTGCTGCTGATCCCCGGCTGGCCGCAAACCTGGTACACCTGGCGTTATGTGATGCGCGCCTTGGCGGCGGCCGGTTTTCAGGCGATCGCCGTCGATCCGCCGGGCATCGGCGACTCTGACAAGCCCGCGGGCGGCTACGACACCGGCAGCATCGGTGCGGCGTTGCACGCGATGATGGCGCAGCTGGGCCATCAACGTTACCAACTGGTCGGCCACGATATCGGCATGTGGATCGGTTACGCCATGGCGAGCGATTTCCCGCAGGCGGTGGAGCGTCTGGTACTGACGGAGGCGGTGATCCCCGGTCTGGCGCCGCCGCCGCCGATTTTCGTCGCGCCGGAGGAGAATATCTTCCTGTGGCATTTCATGTTCAACCAGCTGGCGGATTTGCCGGAGACCCTGACCCAGGGGCGCGAGCGGGAGTATCTTGGCTATATCTTCAACCGCTGGTCTTATCGGCGCGATCGGGTGGCGGCTGAGGTCTATATCGCCGCCTATTCGGCGCCGGGCGGCCTGCGCGCCGGATTCGACTATTACCGGGCGATCCCGGAGACCGTTCGCCAGAACCGGCTGCGCGCCGCCACGCCGTTGACGATGCCGGTGTTGACGGTGGGAGCGGAGCACGCCACCGGCGACGCGCCGCTGACGACGCTACGGGGTAATGCGCGCGATCTGCGGGGCGAAACGGTCGCCGGCTGCGGCCATTTCATCACCGAGGAGTGTCATGAGGCGTTTATCGCACTGATTACGCCGTTCCTGGCGGGAGAGCAACATGCCGCTTGATGAACGCATCGCCGCCTTTTTGGCGGCGTCGGCCGACGCGCTGCCACCCGCGTCGTTGGCGGACATGCGGGCGGCCACGGAAAGCGGTTTGCGTCTGCTGCAGGGCGCACCGCAACCGAGCGGCGGCGTCAGGGATTTTACGCTGGTCGCCACCGATGGGCACCGGATTGCGCTGCGCGCCTATCTACCGGCGGGGGAAAGGTGCGCTGCCGCACAACCGGCGATGCTGTTCGCCCACGGCGGCGGCTGGTGCCTCGGTTCGCTGTCGCTGTATGACCAGCCCTGTCAGGCGCTGGCTAACGCCACTGATCGGGTGATCCTGTCGGTCGATTATCGACTGGCGCCGGAGTTTCCTTTTCCACAGCCGCTGGAAGATGTCTATCAGGCGCTCTGTTGGGCGGCGCAACAGGCGCCGCAGTTAGGGATTGACGCTGACCGTCTGGCGGTGGGTGGTGACAGCGCCGGAGGCAATCTGGCGGCGGCGGTCGCGCTGTTGGCGCGGGATCGCGGCGGCCCGCACATTGAACGTCAACTGCTGCTGTATCCGGCGCTCAGCCGCGAAATGGCGACGAAGAGCTATCGCGAATTCGCCGAGGGGCATTTTTTGACGCGCGACGCGATGGTGTTTTGTTGGCAGCAGTACCTGGCCCAGCGACGCGATCCGAGCGCCGAGCCGCTGCACGCCGCCACGCTGCGCGGATTGCCGCCGGCCACTATCCTGAGCTGCGAATATGATCCGCTGCGCGATGAGGCCGAACTGTATGCGCAGCGGCTGCGTGAGGCGGGTGTGGCGGTTCGCTGTGAACGGTTGCCGGGCATGGTGCATGCCTGCATTCACATGTTGGGGCTGACCCCGGCGGCGCGGCGCCTGTTCGAGTTGGCCGGTGAGTAAAAAAAAGCCCCGCATTGCGGGGCTTCTGGCTATTCATCCGACGTGCGATTAACGGCCGGCGACGGTGACAAAGCGCGTTTCCAGGTAGGATTCGATCGCTTCGCTGCCGCCTTCGGTGCCGTGGCCGGAGTCCTTCACGCCGCCAAACGGCGTTTCCGGCAGGCCGAAACCGATGTGGTTGATGCTCAGCATGCCGCTCTCCACGTCTTGCCCCAGCGCATTGACGGTGGCGATGTTGCGGCTGTAAGCGTAGGCGGCCAGCCCGTACGGCAGGCGATTGGCTTCGGCGATCGCCTCGTCGTAGGTGGCGAACGGGCGTAGCAGGGCGACCGGGCCAAACGGCTCTTCCGACATGGCGCGCGCGCTCAGCGGCACGTCACGCAGCACCGTCGGCTCGAAGAAGTTGCCTTTGCCCGCCACGCGTTTGCCGCCGGTGCTGGCCTTCGCCCCGTCGGCGATAGCGTCTTGCACCAGCGCCTCGATATTGTCGACGCTGCGGCCCAGCACCATCGGCCCCATCGTCACGCCGTCTTCCAGCCCGTTGCCGAGCTTGAGTTCACGCACCGCGGCGGTGAATTTCTCCACGAAGACTTCATAAACGCCTTGCTGGATCAGGAAGCGGGTCGGGGCGATACAGACCTGGCCGGCGTTGCGGAACTTGGATTGCGCCAGCTCTTTGGCCGCCGCGTCGAGATCGGCGTCGTCGAAGATCAGCACCGGCGCGTGGCCGCCCAGCTCCATGGTGGCCTTTTTCATATGCTGGCCGGCCAGCGCAGCCAGATGCTTGCCCACGCGGGTGGAGCCGGTGAAGGAGATCTTGCGAATGGTCGGATGCGGGATCAGGTATTCCGAGATTTCCGCCGGGGTGCCGTACACCAACGCGATCACCCCGGCCGGAATGCCGGCGTCGGCGAAGGCTTTGATCAGCTCAGCCGGTGAGGCCGGCGTTTCTTCCGGGCCTTTGACGATGATTGAACAACCCGCCGCCAGCGCGGCGGACAGCTTGCGCACGATCTGGTTGATCGGGAAGTTCCACGGCGTGAAGGCGGCCACCGGGCCGACCGGCAGTTTCAGGGTTTGCTGCTGCACGTCGCGAGCGCGGGACGGAATAATCTGCCCGTAGGTGCGGGTGGCTTCGCCGGCGAACCACTCGATCACGTCGGCGGCGTTGAGAATTTCGATTTTGGCCTGCGCCACCGGCTTACCCTGTTCCTGCGTCATGATGGCGGCGATGGCGTCGGCGCGTTCGCGCAGCAGCGCAGCGGCTTTGCGCATCAGGTTGGCGCGCTGGTGTGCGGCGGTGTTTCGCCAAACGTTAAACCCGCGTTCGGTGGCGGCCAGCGCCAGATCGAGATCCTCTGCGGCGGCGTGCGCCACTTGACCGATGATCTCGTCGGTAGCGGGGTTGGAGACCGGCAGGGTTTTTCCGGCCAGCGCGCTGCGCCATTGTCCATCGATATACAGTTGAGTATCCGGATACATTGTTGCCTCTTGTTTGCGGAGTGTCAGGGGCCGATGAGCTTCGCGATGCGGCCCGTCTGAAAGGGACAGGGACTTTAACCCTACGCCGAATGGCGCCGATCGTCCAGGCGAGGGGCACGAAAGGACCAGGGCGGCTACTCAACCGGCGATGTTTTGGCTATGCTGAGCAGATTGTCAGCACGGATGAGGAGGTCGGGTGCAAGGGGTTCCACAACAGTTTCCGTTCGAGAAGGACTGCGCGCAGTTCCGGCATTTGTCGCATCTGCCTGGCGTCGAACTCTATCAGGCGCATATCGAACGCTATGCCTTCGAGCCGCATACCCACGACGCCTTCGCCATCGGCACCGTGGACACCGGGGCGGAGCGTTTTCGCTATCGCGGGGCGCAGCACCTGGCGGCGCCGGGCGCGCTGGTGCTGATGAATCCTGACGAGCTGCATACCGGCGAAGCCGAAACGCCGGGCGGTTGGTGTTACCGCATGCTCTATCTGGCGCCCGAGGCGCTGGAGCAGCTGTCCGGCGATCGGAGCCAGTGGTTCACCGATGCGGTGCGCCACGATCCGCGGGCGGCGCAGCGCCTGTCCGCCATTCTCGCCGCGCTGTGGCAAACCGACGATCCGCTTACGCTCGACGGCCTGCTGTTGGAAGCGGTGGCGTTGCTGCAACCGCACATCCGCACCGGGCGCCGGGAGAAAGCCGAGGCGGCGCACCGTTTCGAGGTGGTGAAAAGCTACCTGCACGATAACTTCGCCGAGGCCATAACGCTCCACCAACTGGCCGAGCTGGTGTCGCTCAGCCCGTACCATTTCCTGCGCAAGTTCAAGGCCGAATATCACGTCTCGCCGCAGCAGATGCTGATGGCGATCCGGCTGTCGCAGGCCAAACGCATGCTGGAGCGCGGCATGCCCGCCGCACAGGTGGCGGCGGCGGCGGGGCTGACCGATCAGGCGCACCTGACGCGCGCCTTCGCCAACCGTTACGGCGTCACGCCAGTGCGTTTCCAGAAACAGGTGAAATTGGGCTAAAACAGCAACCTGCTACAATAATTCCTCCCCGCGTTTTCGTTACTCTGCCGCTGTCTTGTCGGGCGGGTTGGCCGCACCGACCGTTTGTCGGAGTCGTTATGTTCATTGGCGTTGTATTTGCCCTGGCCGCCGGGCTGATGTGGGGATTGATTTTCGTCGGTCCGTTGCTGGTGCCGGACTATCCCGCCGCGCTGCAGTCCACCGGGCGCTATCTGGCCTTTGGGCTGATCGCCTTGCCGCTGGCGTGGTTCGATCGCCGCCGCCTGCATAAGCTGCGGCGCCAGGATTGGTGGGAAGCGCTCAAGCTGACGGCTATCGGCAATCTGCTGTACTACCTGTGCCTGGCCAGCGCCATTCAGCGCACCGGTGCGCCGGTGTCGACCATGATCATCGGCACCTTGCCGGTCGTGATCGCCATTTGCGCCAATCTGTTTTACGGCCGGCACGACGGGCGCCTGGCCTGGGGCAAACTGGCGCCCGCACTGCTGTTGATCGTCTGTGGATTGGCGTGCGTGAACGTCGCCGAGCTGCGCGGCAATGCGGTGCCGATCGACGGCTGGCGCTATCTCAGCGGTCTTGGGCTGGCCGTGTTGGCGGTGGCGTGCTGGACCTGGTTCCCGCTGCGAAATTCACGCTGGCTGCGGGAGAACCCGACGCAGCGTCCGGCCACCTGGGCCACGGCCCAAGGGCTGGTGACGCTGCCGCTGGCGCTGCTGGGCTATCTGGCGGTCTGCGGTCAGTTGGCGTTGAGCGAGCCGGCGTTCGCCTTGCCGTTCGGCCCGCGCCCTGAGGTGTTTATCCCTCTGATGCTGATCATCGGCGTGTTCTGCTCCTGGCTGGGGGCGCTGTGCTGGAACGAAGCCAGCCAGCGGCTGCCGACGGTGTTGGTGGGGCCGCTCATCGTGTTCGAAATTCTGGCGGGGCTGGCGTATACCTTTCTGTTGCGCCAGGCCTGGCCGCCGCTGCTGACGCTGGCGGGCATCGTCTGTCTGATCGCCGGCGTGGTGTACGCCATGCGCATCAAACCGCAGCCAGTGGTGGTGGCACTGGAGGACAAGCCGAGGTGACGCCCGCCGTGGCGGCGGGCGTAAGGGTTAACGCTTGCTGTGGTGAATGATCTCTTCGGCCACGTTGCGCGGCGCTTCGGCGTAGTGGCTGAATTCCATGGTGTAGGTGGCGCGGCCCTGCGACATCGAACGCAGGGTGGTCGAGTAGCCGAACATCTCGGACAGCGGCACCTTGGCGCGAATTTCCTTGCCGCCGCCGCCCGGGATCTCTTCCATGCCCTGCACCAGACCGCGGCGTGAGGAGAGATCGCCCATCACGTTGCCGGCATAATCCTCCGGCGTTTCCACTTCCACCGACATGATCGGCTCGAGGATCACCGGATCCGCCAGGCGGCAGGCGTCCTTGAAGCCGAAGATCGCCGCCATGCGGAACGCCTGTTCCGACGAGTCGACGTCATGGTAAGAACCGAAGGTCAGGTGCACCTTGACGTCCACCACCTGATAACCGGCCAGCACGCCGTTATTCAGCGCCTCGAGCACGCCTTTTTTCACCGCCGGGATAAACTCGCCGGGAATGACGCCGCCCTTGATCTCATCGAAGAACTCGAAGCCTTTGCCGGGTTCGTTCGGCTCGACGGTCAGCACCACGTGGCCGTATTGCCCTTTACCGCCGGATTGGCGCACGAACTTGCCTTCCACGTCGGCCACCCGTTTGCGGATGGTTTCGCGGTAAGACACCTGCGGTTTGCCGGTGGTGGTCTCCACCCCGAACTCGCGGCGCATGCGATCGACGATAATCTCCAGGTGCAGCTCGCCCATGCCGTAGATAATGGTTTGGCCGGATTCTTCATCGGTGCGCACGCGGAACGACGGATCTTCCGAAGAGAGCCGCTGCAGCGCGATGCCCATTTTCTCCTGATCGCCCTTGGTCTTCGGCTCGATCGCCTGGGCGATCACCGGCTCGGGGAAGGTCATGCGCTCCAGCGTAATGATGGCGCCGGGATCGCACAGCGTATCGCCGGTGGTGACGTCCTTCAGGCCGACGCAGGCGGCAATGTCGCCGGCGTGCAGTTCGTCGATGTCCTTACGATCGTTGGCGTGCATCTGCACGATGCGGCCGATACGCTCCTTTTTGCCCTTGATTGGGTTATAAACGCTGCTGCCTTTGGCCAGCACCCCGGAGTAGACGCGCACAAAGGTGAGTTGGCCGACGAACGGGTCGGTCATCAGCTTAAACGCCAGAGCCGAGAATTTTTCGTTGTCGTCGGCTTTGCGAGTGATGATTTCATCGTGTTCGCCGTGGCCCTCCATCGGCGGCACGTCGAGCGGCGAGGGCATCAGCTCGATCACCGCGTCCAGCATGCGCTGCACGCCTTTGTTGCGGAACGCCGATCCGCACAGCATCGGCTGGATTTCGCCGGCGACGGTGCGCACCCGCAGCCCGTGAACGATCTCCTCTTCGCTCAGCGGCACCTGATTGAGGTATTTCTCCATCAGTTCTTCCGACGCTTCGGCGGCCGCTTCAATCATGTTTTCACGCCACTCCTGCGCCGATTCGCGCAGGTCGGCCGGGATCTCTTCGAAGCTGAAGTTCATGCCCTGCGAGGCTTCGTCCCACAGAATGGCTTTCATCCGCACCAGATCCACCACGCCGCTGAAGCGGTCTTCGGCGCCGATAGGAATAACGATCGGCACCGGGTTGGCTTTGAGGCGCTCGATCATCATTTTGCGCACGCGGAAAAAATCCGCGCCGATGCGGTCCATCTTGTTGACGAACGCCAGCCGCGGCACTTTGTATTTGTTGGCCTGGCGCCAGACGGTTTCCGACTGCGGCTGGACGCCGCCCACCGAGTCATAGACCATGACGGCGCCGTCCAGCACGCGCATCGAGCGCTCCACTTCAATGGTGAAATCGACGTGCCCGGGGGTGTCGATGATATTGATGCGGTGCTGCGGATAATTATGCTGCATGCCGTTCCAGAAGCAGGTAGTGGCCGCCGAGGTGATGGTGATGCCGCGCTCTTGTTCCTGCGCCATCCAGTCCATGGTCGCCGCGCCGTCATGCACTTCGCCCAGCTTGTGGCTGACCCCGGTGTAAAACAGAATCCGCTCGGTGGTGGTGGTCTTGCCGGCATCGATATGCGCGGAGATGCCGATATTGCGGTAACGTTCGATAGGGGTGGTGCGAGCCATAATCAACCTTTCTTAGCCGCGTGAAGGAGAGCGGCTTAAACAGCATGGATAATGATGATAATCCTCATAGGGTTATCCGTCGGATCGCAGAGCCTTGCTCTGGTCACAAACTAATCGTAGTTGAAGGCGTTGGTTTTTTTAAGCGATGGTTGTGATAGATGAAAGTTTGCACGCACAACGGCGCCGGCGCAGAAAAGGGCGAAAAAAAGGCCCGTAACGGGCCTATTGTCGAACGGCGCATTCGCCGCTTATTTGCGTCCCAGCAGGAAGCCGAAAACGATGCCGACTGCCGCCGCAACGGCCACGCCGGCCAGCGGGTTGGCTTCCACCTGCGTTCTTACGCTGTCCGCTGCATCACGGGCGGCATAGCTGGCCTGGGAGGCGTACTTGCGCGCCGCGCCGCGCACCTGATGCTCCGGCGAATCGACGGCTTTACCGAACGCTTCTTCTACCGCGCCTGCGGCTTCATTGGCTTTGTCTTCCGCTTTACCAAACATGCTGCTCTCCTGTTCCTTGTGGGTTAACGAACTCTAAGCCTAGCAGGTGAACGGCGTTTTTTGCAGCATTCTGTGCGTTATAAGATCAATCCGAGCAAAGAAAAGTCTTTCCATACGCACGGCGTCGGCTTCACCCGCGCGTTTTTTTATGTTCTATTGGCTAGCGGTTTAACCGAGTATCGTTACCCTTTGACCGATTCGTTGAGTTGAAAGGACTCCCCATGTCAGTACTGCGTATTCTGGCGCTGCTCGCCGCGACCGCCGCCGCGTTGCCCGCCCAGGCCAAACCTGCGGCTCACGGCGCGGCACCCGAGAACGGCGTTCGTTGGCAATCTTGTCTCAACAGCGGCTTTCAGCGTTGGTTCGATGAAGCGCCGCCGGCGGGGCTGCGCTGCGGCTACCTCGACGTGCCGTTGGCTTACGCTACGCCTCCCGCCCATTCGGCGCAGGCGGGGGAACCGACCGTGCGTCTGGCGCTGACCCTGCTGCCCGCCACCGGGCCGAAAAAGGGCAGCGTCGTGGTGATCAGCGGCGGGCCGGGCCTGCAGGGGATCAATCCTTATCTCGGCAACGACGCCCACGTCGCCAAACTGCGTAAATCCTACGACATCATCGGTTACGATCCGCGCGGCGTCGGTCAATCGACGCCAAAAATTTCCTGCCAGGTGGCCGAAGGTGACGAACTCCCTGAACCGGACGACAACGACGTGGCCGGCGCGGAGAACCAGACGCGCACCCTGATCGCCGCCTGCATCAAACAGACCGGCGCGGACGTGCTGCAACACATCGGCACCGACGAGGCGGTCAACGATCTGAACGCGATCCGCCATGCGCTGGGCGAACCGGGGCTGACGGCGGTGGCGTACTCTTACGGCACCAAGGTGGCGGCGCTGTATGCCGAACGTTTTCCGAAGAAAACGCGCGCGCTGGTGCTGGACGGGGTGGTGGATCTGGCGGAGGACGATTTCACCCAGCGCATGAATCAGGAGCGAGGCTTCCAGCAAAGTTTCCTGCGTTTCGCCGCCTATTGCGGAAAAACCGACAGCTGCCAGCTTGGCGGCGGCGCCAATCAGGCGCTTCAGCGTTATCACGCTTTGCTGCGCAAGCTGCATGAGCAGCCGTTCGTCACTGCGGCGGGCTATGAAATCTCCGCCGACGATGTGCTGACGGTGACGCGTTCGCTGCTGTTGTGGCCGGAGCGCTGGCATGAACTGGCCACCGTACTGCGCCAGCTCGATGCCGGCATCGCCGGGCAACAGGTTTCCGATCTGATCGACGAAAGCTATTCTCCGGATGCCGATGATGCCCTGAACGTCATCACCTGCGCCGACGTCGCCAACCCAACGGCCGATCCGCAGCTGTTGCGCAGGCAGCGGCAGGAGATCAATACCGCCGCTTTATATGCCCACTATCTGCCGCTGCACGAGTATCCGCTGGAAATGTGCGATCTGTGGCCGTACCGCGGCAAAGATCGGCCGCACATGCCGGTGGCGTCCGCCGCGCTGCCGCCGCTGCTGTTCGTCGCCCAGCGCTACGATCCAACCACGCCGTACCGCAATGCCCAGGTGATGGCCGCCGCCTTTAAAAGCCCGCTGATCACCCGCGAACGCGACGGACATACGTTGGCGCTGAACGGCATCGACAGCTGCGTCGACGAAAGCGTGGTGGAGTATCTGCTGGCGCCGAAAAAGCCGCGCCGCGACAAGGTTTGCCGCTGAGGAGGCCGGGCGTTGGCCCGGCCTGACAAGCCAAGTCGCGCGTGTTTTAGAATTTCACCTCTTCCGCCAGCGCCAGCGTCACGAACGGCCCCGACAGGGTCTGGTTATGGTGACGAATAATGGCGTCGGCGCCGAGCGCCGCCGTGTCCGAACAGCTATGGGCATCGGCGGCCAACACCAGGTCAAATCCCAACTCCGCGCCGCGCCGACACGCGGTGTCTACGCAGTATTGCGTTTTCATTCCCGAAATCACCAACCGACCGATGCCGGCTTGCTTAAGCCGCTCCGCCAGGCCAGTCCGGTAAAAACAGCTGGGATGGGTTTTATCGATGAACCAGTCGGCTTGCGCATCGGTGTCGAGATCGGGGTGAACTTGCCACAGTGGACTGTTTACGGCGATAGGTGAACCTGCCGGGCCGGTGTGGCGAATAAACACCACGAGCGCATTCGCCACGCGTGCGGCGCGTATCAACGCATGGGTCTTCGCCAGAAGGGTTTCGGCGGCGAACGGCGGATCGTCCGGCGAGGCGAACAGGCCGACTTGCATGTCGATAACCAGCAGGGCGCTGCGTGGTGCGGGGATAGTTGGCATAGGTCTTCTCCGTAATGAAATTGCCGGCGGGCACGGAGAAATAAAAAACCCCGGCCATGGCTGGCGGGGCTTGGGGATACGTCGTTAGCTGTTGCGCACCCGTGCAGCCCGCCATTGCGTGGCGGTTGCGGTGGTGGTGGTGAGGGCGTGCGCGATGCGATTCATGCCATTGATAATGCGCGGTGGCGAGGGGAACGTCAAGGGTCGCTCCCACACTCTCAGCCGGTGAAAATATGCGCTTGCCCCATCACGTTGAGACTGACCTGCGCCCCGGGCCGCAGGCCTTCGCGGCTGACGGTTTTGATCTCGAGCTGCGCGCCGTCGGCGGCCATTTGCAGATTGAGGGTGGAGACGAAGCCGGCGAAATCGATGCCGGTGATCACCGCCTGGCCGCGCTGCGCCGGATCGGACAAACCGATTTGAATCTGCTCCGGACGCAGCATGATGCGCGCCGAGCCGCTGCGTTGGCGATCGTCGACGGCGATGCGCCCCAGTGCGCAGTCGGCCCAGCCGTGCGCCAGCTCGGCGGTCAGCACCAGCGTTTCGCCAAGGAAACTGGCGGTCGGTTCATCGACCGGGCGCAGATAAAGATCCTGCGGCGCGCCCACCTGCGCCAGCCTACCGTTGCGCATGACCGCCACCTGATCGGCGAACGACAGCGCCTCGCTCTGATCGTGGGTGACCAGGATCGACGCGACTTTGGCCTCCGTCAGCAGTTCGGCCACCGCTTTGCGGGTGGCGGCGCGCAGGCCGGTATCCAGCGCCGAGAACGGCTCATCCAGTAACATCAGCCGCGGTTGCTGCGACAAGGCGCGCGCCAATGCGACCCGCTGTTGCTGTCCGCCGGACAGCTCGTGCGGCCACAGGGCGGCCAGGCGACGATCCAGCGCCACCATCTCCATCAGCGCCTCGATGCGACGCTGTTTCTCGCGCTTGCTGCCTTTGAGGCCAAAACCGATGTTGCCGGCGACGGTAAAATGCGGGAACAGCGCGCCATCCTGCGGGACGAAGCCGATGCCACGCAGGTGCGCCGGCACCCAGCCGCCGCCGTTGCCCATCGCTTGCCCCTGCAGCAGAATTTGTCCGCCGTCGGGGATTTCAAAACCGGCGATGATGCGCAGCAGGGTGGTTTTGCCGGAGCCGGAAGGGCCGACGATCGCCGTGCGGCTGCCGGCGGCAACCTGCAGGTCGATGTGTTCCAGCACCCTGATGGCATTGTAAGATTTTCCGATACCGTGCAGTTCGAGCGTGCTCATAGTCCCGCCGTACGTTTAGATTGAGAGTAAAGAAGCCAGGTGAGCGGCAGCGACAGCGCCACCATAATCAGCGCATAAGGCGCGGCGGCGACATAGTCTATCTCGCTGGTCAGCGCCCAGAAACCGGTGGCCAGCGTGCGGGTGCCGTTCGGCGCCAGCAGCAGCGTGGCGGTCAATTCATTGGCGATCGCCAGGAACACCAGCGCGGCGCCTGCGGCGGCGCCCGGTGCCGCCAGCCGCAACGTGGTGCTCCACAGCGCCTGCGCCGGCGACTTGCCCAGGCTGCGCGCCACGTTTTCCAATTCCACCGGCGCCTGCGCGATGCCGGCGCGCAGGTTGATCAACGCTCGCGGCATAAACATCAGCAGATACGCCAGCAGCAGGGTGATCTCGGTTTGGTAAATCGGCCGGAAGCTGTGAATGGTGATGGTCACCAGCGCCAGCGCCACCACGATGCCGGGCAGCGAACTGGTCACGTAGTTGCAGCCTTCCAGCACCCGGTACAGGCGGGCCGGATAGCGCACCGACAGCCAGGCCATCGGAATGGCGCACAGCGTAATCAGCAGCGCGCCAGAGGCGGACAGCGACAGCGTTTGCCACAGCGCGGGCCACAGATCGGCGTTGCGCCATACGTCGAGGCCGCCCAGCCATAGCCAGCGGACCAGGGTGATGAAAGGCACGCCCAGCGCCAGCGCGGTCAGCGCGATAGGCAGCAGCAGCGCCAGCGCGGCGAGCGGCGCTGAGAGGCGACGCGGCGTTTGGCTGCGGGCGCTGCCGGAACCGACGCGGGCATAGCGGGCGCGGCCGCGGCTTATCGCCTCAAGCAACAGCAGCCCAGGCAGCACAGCACCAATACGCCGGCCAGCATGTTGGCCGCCGGGCCGTTGAAGGTCGACTGGAACTGATCGAAGATGGCGGTGGTGAAGGTATCGAAACGGATCATGGCGTACAGGCCGTACTCCGCCAGCAGGTGCAGCGCGATCAGCAGCGAACCGCCCCAGACCGCCAGCTTCAGCTGCGGCAACACCACGCGGAAAAACACCGCCGGCGGCCGGGAGCCGAGCGAGGTGGCGACGTCTTCGATACCGGGATCCAGACGGCGCAAGACCGCGGCGGCCGGCAGGTAGATAAACGGAAAATAGGCGAGCACCGAGATGAAAACGCCGGCGCCCAGGCCGTGCATCGACGGCACCAGACTGATCCAGGCATAGCTTTGCACAAAGGCCGGCACCGCCAGCGGCGCGGTCGCCAATACCGCCCAGAGACGGCGGCCCGGCAGCGTGGTGCGTTCGGTCAACCAGGCCAGGGCCACCCCCAGCACGGCGCAGATCGGCAGCGTCAGCACCACCAACAGCAGGGTATTCAACAGCAGTTCCGCCACGAGCGGGCGGAAAACCAGAGCTTTGACCGTTTGCCAGCCGGTTTCAAACGCCACGCCGATAACGAATCCCAGCGGCAGCAGCGCCAGCAACGACAGCAACACGGCGCAGGCCACCACGATCGGCCCCGGCCGCAGGTGACGAGGGATAGTGGAATAACGCCGCGCGGTCTGCGCGGCGTGGGTACTCAGGTTTGACATAACGATCAAAAACTCTCGGTTTGCCGGCGGGCCTTACAGCAGGCCGGCCTCGGTCATCAGTTCGACAACTTTCTTACTGTTCAACTGCGCGGCATCTACCTTCGGCGCGTCCAGATCTTTCAGCGGCACCAGTTTCGGGTTGGAGGCCGCACCGACGCCGACGGCGTATTCGAAGGCATTGTTGGTGCGCAGGATCTCCTGGCCCTGTTTGCCGGTGATCCACTTGATGAACGCCTGCGCCTGCTGCTGATGCTTGCTGGAAGCCAGCACGCCGCCGCCGGAGATGCTGACGAATGCGCCCGGATCCTGATGTTTGAAGTAGTACAGCTTGATGTTTTTGCTGTTCTCGCCGGTTTTAGCGCCGTCGACGAACGGGTAGTAATGATAGATCACGCCGCTGTCGATCTGGCCGGCATTGACCGCTTTCATCACCGTGCTGTTGCCTTTATAGGCGGTAAAGTTGGTTTTCATCGCTTTCAGCCAGTCCAGCGTTGCTTTCTCGCCTTTCAGCGCCAGCAGCGCGCTGACGATCGCCTGGAAATCGGCGCCCGATGGCGAAGCGGCCCAGCGGCCTTTCCATTCCGGCTTGGCCAAATCCAGCAGCGACTTCGGCAACTGCGCGTCGGTCAGCTTGGCTGGGTTATAGACGAATACGGTAGAGCGGGCGGCGATGCCGATCCAGCGGCCGTGGCTTGGGCGATATTGCGGCTCTACCTGGGCCAGCGTGGCGGCGTCGAGCGGGGCGAACAGCTTGGCGTTATCCACCAACACCATCGCCGGGGAGTTTTCCGTCAGGAACACGTCGGCAGGCGAGGCGCTGCCTTCCTGCACCAGCTGATTGCCCAGTTCGCTGTCGCCGCCGTTGCGCAGCGTGACTTTGATGCCGGTGTCTTTGGTAAAACCGTCGACCCAGGATTTCACCAGATTTTCGTGCTGGGCGTTGTAAATAACGATGCCCTGGTCGGCGGGGGCCGCCTGAGCGCCGAAGGCCAGCATCATCGAGGAGGCGAGCAGGGCCACGGGGCCGAGGGATGAAATACGCAGCTTCATGCAGTTATCCTTTTTAGCGTTCGAATGAGGAAAACGAATATCGCCTGGCAAGCGCAAGCAGCCCGATTTTAGCCAAGAACATCCATAATGATAGTGAAAACGATTCGTATTAAATTATTTTTGACGATCGCTCACAAAATGAATTGCCCTAAGGATACGTTAAGCTTCGGCTGGAATAATCTGTACTGATTGCCCGCATTATTTCTCTCCCTGCTTTCAAGATGTTGGTTCGGCCATGCCGGCCCTTGCACCCGCGCTGTTGCTTATCGTCATCCTTTATCCAGTACTTTCTTGATAATGAAAGAAATTCAACACCGCTTTTGGTTATGACTCATAGCGATTAATGATTTAATGTATTCCACTGCCACATTGCATATTGAACGCGATAAAACACTCATCAGGGATATCGACGTGAAATATTCATTCAATGGCAAGAAACTGGCTGGTTTAATCCTCCTGGCTTTAAACGCAACGATCGCTCAGGCGGCGGAGGTGCCGGCGGGCGCTAAACTGGCGCCGGTACAGGAATTGGTGCGCGCCAACGGGTATGAACCGGCGACGCTGGATCCGAACCTGGCCGAGAGCAATGTGGAGTTCTACATCTTCAACGATCTGTTCGAAGGTCTGCTGCGAGTCGGAAAAGAGGGCGAAGTGATCCCGGCGCTGGCGCAGAAATGGGAGCACCAGGGCAACGTCTGGACTTTCCATCTGCGGCCGCAGGCCAAATGGTCGAACGGCGATCCGGTGACCGCCGACGATTTCGTTTACAGCTGGCGGCGCCTCACCGATCCGAAAACCGCGTCGCCTTACGGCAGCTATCTGGCCTCGGCCTATGTGCTGAATGCGGCGGCGATCAACGCCGGCAGCAAACCGCCGAGCGAGCTGGGCGTTAAAGCGCTGGACGCGCACACCTTGCAGGTGACGCTGTCTGAGCCCAACGCCTACCTGCTCAAACAACTGGTGCATTTTCCGGTTCTGCCGGTCAACCGCAAGGTGGTTGAGCAATATGGCAAAAACTGGACTCAACCGGCGCATTTTGTCGGCAACGGCGCGTTTCGCCTCAGCGAGTGGGTGGTGAACGAAAAAGTGGTGGTGGAACGCAATCCGCTGTATTGGGATAACGCCAACACCGTGCTCAGCAAGGTGACCTTCCTGCCGATCCAGGGGTTCCCGGAGGTGGCGCGTTTCCGCGCCGGCGAGGTGGAATTGGGCTATACCACGCCGCCGGAACTGTATCAGCAGCTGAAAAAAACGCTCGGGGATCAACAGTTGGTGACCTATCCGCTGCTCTCCACCAGCTATTTTGCCTTCAATAACCGGCAGACGCCGTTTAACGACGTGCGGGTGCGCCAGGCGCTGAACCTGGCGCTGGACAAAGAGATTATCGCCGGCAAGGTGCTGGGATACGGCCAGCAGCCGGCCTGGACCTTTACCCCAACGGGGGCGGGCGGCTATCGCCTGCAGGCCGGCGCAGCGGCCGGTTTGACGCCGGAACAACGCCACGCCCAGGCGAAAAAGTTGTTGGCGGAGGCCGGTTTCAACGCCGAGCATCCGCTGCGCTTTACCGTGTTGTACAGCAATGACGCCACCATCAAGAAGATCGTCATCGCCGCCGCCGCCATGTGGAAAAAGAACCTCGGGGTGGAGGCCGGCTTGCAAAGTCAGGAGCGTAAAGTGACGCTGGATAATATCAACCGCGGCCAGTACAGCGTAGCCTTTACCCGCTGGCTGGCGGATTACGACGATCCTTCTACCTTCCTGAATGTGTTCCGCGCCGACAGCAGCGAGAACAGCCCCAAATACCGCAACCCGGAATACGATCGCATTCTGCATCAGGCGACGGCGGCGCCGACACCGCAGCAGGTGCAGCAGTATTTTCAGCAGGCCGAGGCGGTGCTGGCCGTCGATACGCCGGTCGCGCCGGTGTACTACGAAGCCAACGCCACGCTCATCAAACCCTACGTCAAGGGGATTGACTTCACCCGACAGGGCGCCCTATACGATAAAAACGTCTACATTCTCACGCACTGATAAATATAAAAACGGCTGATTTATATCAGCCGTTTTTATAGATTCGCGTTTAATAAAAATATCCTAAATACTCCATAAACGACGGGCAATCTTTTCTTCCCGCCGGATAAAACAACGCCTATACTGCGCCGGTAGTTTATATGCAGTATCTCGTTTGGCGAGGCTCCTATACAAACACAGGTTACTGATCTGACGACATCGAGAGATGCCCAAGGTTAAGACAGGCTTTATCGGATTAAGGTTCAGCCCAAAGTAACTTCCGAGCAACAATTCGGATACGTTGTATAGTGCTAAAACCTGGACGCGGAGATAGGCAGTCTGCACTCCCTCTGTGGTTACGCCCCTATGCGATTCGCTGTTGAAGTTCACAACAGAAATAGGGACTGACAAAATGATCAAGTCACATCAATACTCTTCTTCTCCGGTGCTGCGCGCGACTGAAACGCTCGATGAAACTTCGGTCGCCGGTTATATGAACGCCGATTTTATTACCGTTCCCGCGACGATGACGGTCACGCATGCCCGGGAATATTTACTTTCACAGCTAAAAACGGACGAAATTCCTACCCGGGTCTTTATTACCGCGGACGATTATCATTTGCGCGGCACGCTGTCGGTGAAAAAACTGCTGCAGTGCGAAGAACAGGATAAAGCGGTCGGCGTAATGATGGATTACAGCTATTTCCAGGTTTCACCCGATGACGATCGCAACGACGTGGCGCATCTGCTGGGCAAAGGCGGTTTGGACGTGGTGCCGGTCGTGGCCAACAACACGCTGGTCGGCGTGCTGGGCGAGCGCGAGATCGCTCGGCTGGTCGAAGATGAAAACACCGAAGACGCGCAGCGTCAGGGCGCGAGCCTGCCGCTGGACAAGCCTTATCTGGAGACCAGCCCGTGGGCGCTGTGGCGCAAACGCTCGGTGTGGCTGCTGATGCTGTTCGTGGCCGAAGCATACACCGGCAACGTGCTGAAAGCGTTTGAAGATCAGCTCGAAGCGGCGATTGCGCTGGCGTTCTTCATCCCGCTGCTGATCGGCACCGGCGGCAACAGCGGCACCCAGATCACCTCGACGCTGGTGCGCGCCATGGCGCTGGGCGAAGTCAGCCTGCGCAATCTGGGCGCGGTGATCCGCAAAGAGGTCACGACCTCGCTACTGATCGCCGTCACCATTGGTCTGGCGGCCTGGGTGCGCGCCTGGATCATGGGCGTCGGCATGGAGGTGACGCTGGTGCTCAGCCTGTCGCTGGTGGCGATCACCGTATGGAGCGCCATTGTTTCGTCGATCATCCCGATGCTGCTGAAACGGCTCGGTATCGATCCGGCGGTGGTGTCGGCGCCGTTTATCGCCACCTTTATCGACGGCACCGGCCTGATTATCTATTTCAAAATTGCCCAGCACGTCCTGGGAATTTAAACGGGTTCCGCGCTTGAAAGCGCGGGAATGTTGAAAAAAGAGGAGGACGTTAAAAAACCATGGATACCTACCAACCCCGATATTTAACGCAAGGGGATTTTATCGATAACATTTAACCTGAGGACAAAACAATGGGAAACATGACTATTTTTATGGGATTCCTGGCAATGATCAGCTCACTGGGCCTGTTGGCGGCCTATATGAGCACCAAATGGGATGATTGATGAACGCTAAAGATCCGCCTAGATGCATCCTCCCCATAACCGCTATTTATTATGGGGAGGATTTAGCGGCGCGCTGAACGCGCGGCCTGATACGGGAGTTGATAATAATGACGATTCTTATTCTGGGATTGCTCTACGCCATTTTAATGATTTCGGTGGGTGTGAATGAGATTTATTTTTATTCCACCGGAAAATCCAATTTTCTGACTAGCCTCATGCTGACTTTCTCTGGCAGTATGCTGCTGATCGCCTTTGTCTGGCAATTATCCTCTAAAGTAAAAAAATAAATCACCGTCCGAATGTGAGCAGCATAATGCAAAATGAAAAACAGGCCGTGGCCAGAAACTCGATGATCGCCAGCGGGTTGCTGGCCACGGGCAAATTCGTCGCCGGCATTTTTACCGGCAGTATTGGCCTGATATCCGAAGGGATCCACTCTTTCACCGATTTTATCGCCACCAGCATCACCTGGCTGGCGGTGCGCATCAGCGATAAACCCGCTGATGACGATCACCACTTCGGCCACGGCAAGGTGGAAAACCTGGCGGCGCTGTTCGAGGTGTTGCTGTTGCTCGGCGCCGCCGGTTGGATCGTCTACGAGGCGGGCGGCAGCCTGCTCGGACAACCGCATGAGATAGTCGCGGCGCCGGTGGTGATCGCGGTGCTGCTGATTTCCATCTGCGTCGATTTTTTCCGCGTGCGGGCGCTCAACCGCGTCGCCAAGGCGACCGACAGCGCGGCGCTGGAGGCGGATGCGCTGCATTTCTTCTCCGACATGCTTTCGTCCGGCGTGGTGCTGCTGGGCATGGTGTTTGTGCTGCTGGGCTTTGGCCGTGCGGACGCCATCGCCGCGCTGATCGTCGCCGGTTTTATCTTTGTCGCGGCAATCAAACTGGGTAAACGTTCCTTCGACTCGCTGATGGATGCTGCGCCCGCCGGGGCCACCGAGGCGATTCGCGCCACGCTGGACAGCTTCCCGGCGGTGCTGGCCTGCGACAGCGTGCGTATTCGCAACGCCGGCGCCGTACTGTTTGTCGAGATCACGGTGGCGGTGTGCCGCACCTTGCCGCTGGAGCGCATCGATGCGTTGAAGCGAGAAATCGTCGAACGGCTGCGGCAGCAGTATGCCAAGGCGGAGTTTACCGTCATCGCGGTGCCGCAGACCCGCAGCGACGAAGACATGGCGACGCGCATTCGGGCGATCGCCGCCAATCACGGCGCGCAGGTGCAG
This sequence comes from Megalurothrips usitatus, assembly GCA_026979955.1. NCBI lineage: Eukaryota > Metazoa > Arthropoda > Insecta > Thysanoptera > Thripidae > Megalurothrips > Megalurothrips usitatus. The sequence goes on from JAPTSV010000039.1 coordinate 49,392, forward strand.
AACGTCACCTTGCAGCAGTTGCCGACGCACATGGCGATCGGCATGGATCTGGCGGTGCCGGCCAACGCCAGCGTGGCGCAGGCGCATGATATTGCCACGGAGATAGAAGGGATCCTGCGTCAGGCGATCGGCGAGGACACCGAGATAGAGACCCATCTGGAGCCGCAGACGCCGCACTGGCTGGCCAGCGAGGATGTTTCCGCCGCCGAGCTGGCCGATATCCGGCTGATTTTGCAGTCGGCGCTGGAGCAGGGGGATAAGGTGCAAGACGTGCACAACATCCGGGCGCGCAGAACCGACGGCGGCATCATCGTCAACTTCCACTGCCGGGTGTCGCCGGCGGTAACCATCGCCGCCGCGCACGATGCGGTCGATCGGGTCGAGCGGCGGCTGCGCGCGCTTTATCCGGCCATCTCACGCGCGATAGGGCACGTCGAGCCGATCAAGCCCGGCGTTTGAATCAGCTCGGCCAATTGCGGATAGAGCGCCGCGTTGGCCAGCAGCAGCGGGTTGCCGCGCCGCAGCCCGTTGTGATGCATAAAGTCATTCGCCACGCCGCCGGCTTCGCGCGTCAGCACCAGTCCAGGCAGGCTGTCCCAGGCGTTCATATGCGGTTCGTAATAGCCCAGCAGCCGACCGGCGGCCACCTGGGCGGTCATCAACGCGCCGGAGCCGCTGCGCACAAACATGCCGCCCGCCTGCAGCAGGCGACAGAGAAAACCGCTGAATTCCGCCGCCGAGGCGCGAGGTGATATCCCGACGCCCATCACGCCATCCGCGACGCTGCGCCCGGCATGCACGCCGATCGGTTCCCCGTTGAGGAAAGCGCCTTGGCCGCGGCAGGCGCGGAACATCTCGCGGTGATTGGGATCGTAAACCACGCCGATCGTCGGCTCACCGTCGATCACCACGCTTATCGCGATACACCAGGTATGCAGCCCGTTCAGGAAGCAGGCGGTGCCGTCGATCGGATCGACGACCCAAAGGCAGGCCGCGCTATCGTTGGTGCCGCCGCTCTCTTCGCCGAGAAACCCATCCAGGGGAAACCGCCGGTTAATCATGCGGCGGATCAGCGCCTCGACGCGGCGGTCGGCCTCGCTGACCACGTCCTGCAGGCCCTGTTTAAACTCGACGGCCAGGCTTTGCCGGCGTTGGTAAAAGCTGAAGGCGAGATCGGCGGCGGCGCGGGCGATCTCACGCGCGAAGCGGTAGCGCGCCTCGATGTCCCGTGGAGAGAGTGACGTCATGGAGTGCCTGATAACGAAAAAAAGGAATGGCAGTAGCCTGCCAGAGAATGATGAAAGTAATGTGTCGCTCAGCGCTGCGGATAACAAAAGCGCTGCGTGTCGCGCCTCAAGCCGCCGGCGGCACACGGTTTTGCAAAGAGGAAAAAACAGGCCGCCGGGCGGCCTGTGAGATTGATGACAAACCTTATACCCTTGCCGGGTTGGCAGAGAGCACCGAATAAAAAACAAGGAAAATCAATTTATTGATTTTCGACTGATCACCACAAAGAGGGGAAAAACCACGCTTTTTCCCCTCTTTGTCAATAGCCTGACAGGCCGCCGGGCGGCGGCCTGTGGGATTAGCCCAGATGCAACCGGGCGGTGATGTCGGCAATCTCGCGGCGCCAGCGCGCCTGAAGCTCCGGTTTTTGATGCTTCGGTTTACGCGCCAGGTCGGCCTCCAGTTTGCTTTCGAGGGCAAACAGGGCGGTCAGCAACGCCTCTTCGCCTTCCAACTGCGGGTTTGGCGTCGGGGCGTCTGCGTTGGCCTCGTGCGCCGTCGGCAGCGCCGGCGTTTCACCCGCCAGACGCTGGTACACCGGCGCCAGATCGTGCCACTCCTCCAGTTTTTGTTGGTCTATCAGCCAAAAGCGGTTGCAGCTCTGTTCGATCAGCATCCGATCGTGGGTGACCAGCATGACGGCGCCGGGGAACTGACGCAGCGTTTCCGCCAGCTCCTCTTTGCCCGCCATATCCAGGTGGTTGGTGGGCTCGTCCAGCAGCAGCAACGAATGGTTGGCCAGCGTCAGGCCGACAAACAGCAGCCGTGAACGCTCGCCGCCGCTCAACGAACGGATCTGCTGATGGTGGCGCAGGTAAGGGAACCCGGCGCCGATCAGCGCCATTTTCCGCTGTTCCTCGGTCAGCGGCGCAAACTGCGCCAGCGCTTCGCTCAACGTGTCTTCATCGCGCAGCTGTTGCAGGCTCTGATCGTAATAGCCGATACGCACGCGCGGATGGAACAGCGCCGGGCGCTGCGTTTGTTGCTGATACTCGCGCCACAGCAGGCGCAACAGCGACGATTTTCCGCAGCCGTTGCGCCCGACGATGGCGATGCGATCGCCGCTTTTCACGCGCAGATGTTCCAGGCTGAACAGCACCGGCGCATCCGGTGCCGGGCGCACCGCCCAGTGCGGCAGCGCCAGCAGGCGATCGGCGTCCAGCGCTTCTCCCTGCAGCCGCAGCCGCCATGGACTGCCGGCGGTCAGGGTGGTCTGTTCTTCCTTCAACCGATCGACGCGCTTCTCCATTTGCTTGGCCTTGCGCGCCAGATCTTCGTTGTCGTAGACCTTGCCCCAGGTCGCCAGGCGCTTGGCGCTTTTTTCCACCCGGTCGATTTCCTTTTGCTCGGCGTGGCGCCGCTGTTCGTCCGCGGCGTCCTGTTCCGCCAGCGCGGTGCGCGCCGCAGAGCAGGGCAAACGGAAGAACTGCAGCGTTTTGTCGCGCAGGATCCAGGTGCAGTTGGTTACCTGGTCGAGCAGATAGCGATCGTGCGACACCAGCACGAAGCTGCCGGTCCAGTTACGCAAGAACTGTTCCAGCCACAGCAGCGTGGGCAGGTCCAGGTGGTTGCTGGGTTCGTCGAGCAGCAGCAGATCGGGCTGGCGGATCAGCGCGCGCGCCAACAACAGCCGCGTATGCTGGCCGCCGCTGAGGGTGCCGGCGGTCAGCATCCAGCTCGCCGGTTCAAACCCCAGCTCGGCCAGTAGCGCTTCGCAGCGCCAGCGTTCGCTGAGGTGTTGGCCCGCAGGCAGCCGCGCCAGAACCGTATCCAGCAGGGTGCTGGCGTGCAGTTCCGGCGGCAGGTGCTGCTCGATGCGCGCCATCAGACATTGATGTGACAATGTCACCGTTCCGGTGTGCGCAGGCAGGTCGCCGCTGAGAATTTGCAGCAGGGTGCTTTTGCCGCAGCCGTTATCGCCGATCAAACCGATGCGGTCGCCTTTTTTCAGGCTGAAGGAAATCTCGCTCAGCAGGACGCCGAACGCGTTGTCGTAACCGACAGATTGTGCAGACAGTAATGTGCTCATTGCTTACTCAAGAGTTACAGGCATGACAATGCCTATCGTCAAATATTGCTGACGATAACCCGGTAAGCCGGAGGGAAGATCCTGGATTTTAGTAAGCTTCGCTCAAGCTGGGTTATCGCAGCGCGATACCGGTAATGCTTGAGCGGCGACGATTACCAAAGAAGTGTGAGTGAAAAACCAATTCACACGTCAGCATAGTAAGTCTCCTTTTGTTGGTTTCAGGTTAATCGGTGGCTGGATTATAGAGCGCTTCATGCCGTATCGCCAGTGTAAAAGCGCCTGAATAATCAGCAAGCTAAGGCGAGCGCGGGCGCGTGGCACACAATGGGAATAATTACTGTATTTCGGCCGACATTAAGCAGCTATTATAATTAGCGTTTATGGTTAAGCGACGGTTCATCCGCCGCCTGTTCGTCTGTCTATCAGATAATGATGCTGAGCACTGAATTTATGTTAAAGCCTCGCCCGTTCCTGCTGTTGTTATTATTGCTGTTGGGTATGCAACTGACGCCGTTCGCCGCCGTCGCCGCTACCCAGGATGATCCCGCCGCCGAAAGCGCGCCCGATCCCGCTACGCAGTTGAAAGCCGCGCAAAAGCAGTTGGACAGCATGAAGCAGCTGGTTTCCAAAGCGACGACCGACACCCAGCTCAGCAAGCTGCGGTTGGCGACGGACGATCTGGTCGCCAGCATGGATAAATTGTCCGCCGATCTGCAGCCGGTTCAGGAAAAACTGCAGGCGCAGCTGGACGTGCTGGGGCCGGCCCCGGCGGCCGGTGCGCTGCCGGAAACCCCGGCCGTCGCCCAGCAGCGCAATGCGCTGAACAGCAGCAAGAAGCAGTTGGACGATGCGGTAAAACGCGCGCAGGCCATCAAGACCAGCGCCTTCGACCTGGGCCAGCAGATCAGCGATCTGCGTCGGGTGGCGTTCAAAACCCAACTGGCGCTGAACACCGGCAGCATTTTGGGCGTCAAATTCTGGACGCCGGTCGTGCAGCCGTCAGCGGATGACGTGCAGCGGCTGAACCAGTTCAACGCTGAGATGAAAGCGGCCTGGGACGCCAGTTGGCAGGACGAATGGCGGTACGGCACCCTGGCGTTGCTGGCGCTGGCGGTGATCGTCTGGTCCTGGGGGCGCTATTTGTCCGAGCGTTTCCTCGCCTGGGTCAGCATTCGCTTCCTGCCGGACGGGCGCCTGCGCCGCAGCTTTATGGCCATCATCACCGTGGCGGTGACGGTGATCACCACCTCGATTGCGCTGAACCTGCTGTATTACGTCTTTATCCGCGTGCAGCCGCTGCCGGTCATGTTGGAAGACTTCGCCGAAGGCTTTAACCGTCTGGGGATTTTCTGCGCGCTGATCGCCGGGCTGGGGCGTGCGGCGCTGTCGCTGAATCGCCCGTCCTGGCGTTTGGCTTCGCTGGACAATGAAGTGGCCGCCGGGCTGCGTTACTTCTCGCCGCTGCTGGCCGGCCTGGCGCTGGCGTTCGGCACCGTGGAGCTGATCAACAACGTCGTCAGCGCCTCATTGGCCACCACCATCTTCGGCAACGGCCTGGTGGCGGGGCTGATCGGCATGGTGCTGCTGGCGGCGCCGCTGCGCGGCCAGCGCATTCGTCGCCGTCTGGAGCAGCAGGGCGCGCACCTGGAAAAACGCACGCTGGTCGGCGGGCTGGTGCATATCGTCACCCTGGTGTGTTCGGTGGTGATCCTGCTTTCACTGCTCGTGGGCTATATCGCTTTTGCCCGCTTCCTGACCTACCAGCTCATCTGGGTGGTGCTGGTGCTGATGGCGTTCTACTTCATGGTGCTGTTCGCCACTGACCTGTGTGCCGCGCTGTTTTCGCCGCAGACCGTCAGCGGCAAGATGCTGAAGAAAACGCTCAGCTTCAAGGATCGCCATCTGGAGCAGGTGGCGATCATCACCACCGCGCTGGCCAAATGTTCGCTGTTGCTGTTGATGATCGTCGCGTTGTTCAACGGCTCGTTCGGCAGCACCACGCCGGGCTCGCTGATGGAGAAAATCGTCTCGATCCTGACCGGCGAAGGCTTGCAGCGTTTCAACATCGTGCCAGGCAACCTGCTCAACGCCGTGATCTGCCTGGCGATCGGCATCTACATTCTGCGCGCGGTGCGGCGCTGGCTGGGCTCTGAGCTGCTGCCGAAGACCATTTCGGACGTCGGCATTCGTGCCTCGCTGGTGACGCTGTTCAGCAATATCGGCTATGTGCTGGTCATTCTGATCACCCTGGCGGCGCTGGGCATCCAGTGGAGCAACCTGGCGTGGATCGTCAGCGCCCTGTCGGTCGGTATCGGTTTTGGTTTGCAGGAGATTGTGAAGAACTTTATTTCCGGCCTGATCCTGCTGACCGAACGCCCGGTGAAGGTCGGGGATATGATCGGCATCGGCGGCGTGGAAGGCGACGTGCGGCGCATCAACGTACGCGCCACCGAAATTCAGCTCAGCGACCGCTCCACCATGATCGTACCGAACTCGCAGCTGATCTCACAGAACGTGCGTAACGCCACCATGGGCAACGCGCAAGGCGTGGTGACCATTGCGCTGACGTTCCCGACCTCGATCGATCCGGAGCAGGTGCGCAATATCCTGCTGAGCGCTTACAACGAGTACGAAACCATTCTGGAGACGCCGGCGCCTTACGTGCGCTTCAGCCAGTTGGGGCCGGACGGCATTATCCTGAGCGTGACTGGCTATGTGCCGAGCCCGCGCATGGTCGGCGCCACCAAGAGTGAACTGCTGTTTAACATCCTCAAGCTGTTGCGCGCTCAGGAAGTGAGCCTGTCCAGCCCGCAGGAGGTGGTGTTCATGAAGCAGCAGGCGACGCGATATCAGGCTAACGAAGAGGAACACTCTTCCTAGTTCTGCCATGAGGCGGCGGGTCGTTCATCAACGGCCCGCCGAACGCGGCTAGTACATCGACGGCTCCACGGACTGCGAACAGTCGCTGTTGGCGCCGGAGTTGCTGCAGGTGTAGGGCTCATTCGGCGACGCCGGCGGCGCATTCGACGGGCCGCCGCCGCCGATACAGCCGCTCAGCAACAACGTCAAAAGCACCAGCGTTATCTTTTTCATCTCTCCGTCCTCCATTGCGATTCCTCCTTTAAGTATATGTCGGGAAAGCGAACGCTACCGCCCGCCAGTGCGATCTATACTCCTTGGATGCCGTTTCGCCGCACCGCGCCGGCGAACGAGGGGGGAAAGATGCACATCGACGACGATTTGACGCGCTTTGCCGCGTTAGGGGCGCCGCCCTTACCGCCGGGAGCCCGGCAGGGTTATATTGACCACGACGGCGCGCGTATTTGGTATGCCGCTTATGGCGACGGACCGGCGGTGATCCTGTTGCACGGCGGCCTGGGCCACAGCGGCAACTGGGGGTATCAGCTGCCGGCATTGCTGGCCGCCGGATACGGGGTGTTGCTCATCGATAGCCGCGGGCACGGGCGCAGCACGCGCGACGCCCGGCCGTATCGTTACGATCGGATGGCCGATGATCTGTTGGCGGTGATGGCGGCGCTGCAAATACCCCACGCCGCGCTGGCGGGCTGGAGCGACGGCGCTTGCGTCGCGCTCATCGCCGCCCATCAGGCGCCCGGGCAGGTGGACGGCGTTTTTTTCTTCGGCTGCAATATGGACGCCAGCGGCGTTAAACCGTTGGCGCCCAGCCCGATCGTCGAGCGCTGTTTTGCGCGCCATGCGCAGGACTATGCCGCCTTGTCGCCGACGCCGGACGATTTCGAGGCGTTCGTCGCCGCCGTGAGCCTGATGATGAGCAGCCAGCCGGACTACCGCGCACAGGAATTGGCGGCCATTCGCGTGCCGGTGACGATCGTTCACAGCGAACACGATGAATTTATCCGCGCCGAACATGCCGCCTATCTTAGCCGCAGCATTCCCGGCGCCCGTTTGACGACGCTGCCGGGCGTCAGCCATTTCGCGCCGCTGCAGCGGCCCGCGCTGTTCAACCGCGCGTTGCTGGATTTTCTCGCCGATGTGATGTGCCGCAAGACGTTTTGAGGGCCAGCGCAAAGAAAACGGGCGCCAAACGGCGCCCACGGCATAACAGGTTAGAAATCGACCGTCGCCTGCAGGCTCAGGCTGCGCGGTTCACCCTCAATCACGCGTAAATTACCGGCGCTGGAGGCATAGTACTCGCGGTTGAACAGGTTTTTCACATTCAGTTTCAGCTGGGTATGTTTCCCAAGCAGCTTGCTGTCCCAGGCGACAAAGGCATCCGCCACGGTATAGGCCGGCATGGTGAAACTGTTCTCCGGATCGCCGGCTCGGCGACCGACGTAGCGCGCGCCGCCGCCAATGCGCACCTCGCCGGGCACCACCGGCAATGTCATGCGGCGGCTGAGGTACAGGCCGCCCATGTTGGTTGGGGCGTTGACCAGCCGATTGCCGACGTTGTCCGGGTTGAGGTTGTCTTCGACAATTTCGGTCTTGTCGTAGCTGTAGTTGGCGGTGAGATCCCAGTTGCGCGCCACTTCCCCGTTCAACTCCAGTTCGACGCCGGTGGAGCGCGCTTTGGGGATGCTGCGGGTCACGCCGTTGATAAAGATCGACATGTTGCTTTCATCAATGCGATAGAGCGCCAGCGTGGCGTCAAACGCCGGGGTGATCTGCCATTTTCCGCCCACCTCATAGGTGGTGCCGGTTTCCGGCGTGGCGACGTTGGCATTGTCGTCGATGGCGGTGGACGGCGTGAACGAACGGCTGTAATTGCCGTACAGCGACAGGCTCGGCGTCAGCTTATACACCAACCCCGCCTGCGGCAAAAACTGGTCGTCTTTGTCATTGAGCGTATTTTTTGGTTTCTGGAAACCGTTGCTGTTGTTCTGGTAATACGACTGATAGCGCGCGCCCAGCACCGCGATCCATTGATCGGTAAGATGAATGCTGTCCTTGGCGTACAGGGAACGGCTGAACAGCGTGGCGCGCAGGTTGCTTGACGCGTCGCTGTAGGTGGTGCTGTCGGTGATCGGCGTTTCGCCATACACCGGGTCGTACATGTTGAAGGTCTTCGAGACCTTGCCGCGGTAGGAATAGGCCTTGTAGGTCTGATTTTTCTCGTAGTCCACGCCCAGCAGCAGATCGTGCTGCATGCCGAACAGCTGCGGCGAACCGGTCAGATCCCAGGAGTAATAGTGGGTTTGATGATTGAAACCGCGGTTGGCGTCGGCGCGGCGCGAGACGATGCCGGTCGTGGTGTCGACCGCGGTGGCGCGCACTTCGTTGCTGTCGTAACGGCGTTGCAGCCAGGCGTAGTTGAAGCGGGTCGTCCAGATCGGATCGAGCGCGTACTCATAATGGGCGTTCAGACGTTTGTTCTTGCCCCAGGCATGGTTCGCGTAGTCATCCAAGCGGCGGTTATAGGGCACATCGACCGGTTTGCCGTCGATAAATGCGGTGCCGCGATCGTAAGGAATGTCGTACTTGTATTCGCTGTAGGCGATGTTAAAGGAAGCCTGGTCGCCGAACCAACTGAGCGAGGGGGCGATCAGCGTGTGTTCGTCGCTGCCGAAATTGCGCCAGTAATCTGCGTGCTGGCGTTCGGCGATCAGGCGAAAGGCGAAGCCGCCGCCCAGCGGGCCGGTCACATCGACGCTGCCGCTGCCACCGCCAAAACTGTTGGTGGCGCCGCTGATGCGGGTGTTCCAGTCATACTGCGGTTTTTTGCTGATCAGATTGATGACGCCGCCGGGGCTGAGGATGCCATACAGCAGCGACGCGGAACCTTTCAGGACCTCGACGCGATCGGTGGTGGCGTCCATGCTCAACCCTTGGTTGCTGCGCACACCGTCGATGAAGACCGAGCCGTCGGAGTTAACCCCGAACCCGCGTTTGACGAAGCCATCCTCCGTGCCGCCGAGCGTGTTGCCCTGGGTGACGCCGCTGACGAACTTCATCGCATCATTGACGCTTTTGACCTGGAAGTCGTCAATGACCTGAGAGGTGACGACGCTGACCGATTGCGGCACCTCGGCGATCGGCGCGGCGGTTTTGCCGGCGGTCGAGGCGGTGTCGGCGCTATAGCTGCCGGAAGGTTGGGCCGCGGCGGTCACCGTAATGGATTCCTCCGTTTTTGCGCCGGGCGCGGCGGCGATCGCCAGCGCGGGGAATAAACCGGCAATCAGGGGCAGCGTGCGAAGAACGTGATTTTTATTTCTTTTAGTGGGGTGGCGAAGAACTGACTGGTGCATATAATTCCATGAAAAAATAATAAATAGTAACGATTATCATTATAATTATCATTTATAGGTTTTGAATAGAGGGGAATGCCGGTATCCCTTCATTGCACGATTTAATTTTGTTATTAGGGAAAAAGACGGCGATTTTGCCGGTAAAAAGTCGGATGGATGGCAATAACGATCGCAGTGACGGGAGGGGCGCGGCAGTTTGTTCGCCGGAATGGTGATTCCTGTCAATATATTGATACACAAATATATTTTCCCTTGATGAATAAACAGGTGTCCGGGCAGGCAAAACTGGCAATAATAGGCGGGTCGGCCGTTTATCTTCGCCTCACCGCCGACGGTTGTGACGCGAACAGACTGTCACTTTATGCTAGCGGAAGTCTCTGGATCCAAGATGCAAACCACCTCGTTGTCCGATACCCGGAAAATCTGGCCCGCGCTCATCATTTTTTTGTTGGTGTTCACCCTGTGTCTGCTGGGCATCGTGAGTCGCCCCGGCAGCTTTCTGGCGATATTCTGGCCGGTGAACGCCGTACTGCTGGCCGTTTTGGTGCGTCGGCCACAGTGGGCTACGCGAGCCGGCTGGGGCATGGCGGTGCTGGGCTATCTGGCGGCGGATCTGTTGACCGGCAGTTCGCTGCAAAAGACGCTGCTGCTGAACGTCGCCAATCTGACCGGCGTCGTGGTGGGGTATCTGTTGTTCATGCGGCTGTCGCCGCCGGCGCGCATGTTGCAACGCGGCACGTCCAGCATGTACCTGTTCGGCATCTGCCTGGCCGCCGCCGCCGCGACCGGCGCGGTGGGCGCCGTAACTTCGCAGTGGCTGTTCGGCAGACCCTATCTGACCTCGCTGGCGCTGTGGTTCTCGTCCGAGTTCACCAATTACGTCACGCTGATGCCGTTTATTCTGGCGTTTCCCGGCGATTGGCGACGTCGCCTTGCGGCGGCCGGCGCCATGTTCACCCAGCGCAGCCAATGGCCGCGGGCGGGGCGAAAACTCACGGTGTTGGCGCTGCTGTTGCTGGCGGCGGTGTGCAGCGTGCTGATCGGCGGCCCCGGGGCGGTGATCTTTCCCATGCCGGTGCTGCTGTGGCTGGCGATGTCCTTCTCACTGTTCTGCACCATGATTGCGGTGCTGATCTATGTGCTGTGGTGCCATCTGGCTATCGATTTCGGGCTGTTGAGTTCGACGCTTGACATGAAGGTGTTGCAAAACGCGGTATCGATGCGTTTGGGCATCGCGTTGCTGGCGCTGGGGCCTATCGCCGTGGCCAGCATGAACTATGCGCGCAATGCGCTGCTGCGCACGCTGGAGCACGTGGCGAATCACGATGCGTTGACGCACGTGCTGACGCGCAATGCGTTTATGCAGCGCGGCGAACGGTTGATAGACCAAAAGGGCGAGTTGGTGTGCGTCATGATGCTCGATATCGACTATTTCAAATCGATTAATGACCGTTTCGGCCATGCCGGCGGCGATCAGGCGCTGATGGCTTTTACCCGCGCGATCGCCGCCGATCTGAGCGTCGGTGACCTGTTCGGCCGCATGGGGGGCGAAGAGTTCGCCATCGTTTCGACGCTCGGCCAGCCGCAGCAGGGATGGCAATTGGCCGAACGCCTGCGGCAACGCATCGAAACGGAGTCTATCCTCATGCCGGCCGGGCATCCGCTGCAGATCACCGTCAGCATCGGCATGGTGACCTGCCCGGGCGGTTCCGGCCAAAGCCTGGCGGATCTGCTGAAGCTGGCGGATCTGGCGGTGTACAAAGCGAAAAACGCCGGCCGCAACCGGGTCGCCACACCGGAATCGTCTCCGCCGGCCTGTCACGGCCGCTGAACTTCCGATCCGCGCAGCGTGCCTGCGGTCTAAACTGGTAAGGGACGCGGGCATTTCCGCCTGCGCCGAACCGACTGTCCTTAATCAGACAAGAGGATGCCAGAATGAAATACGTAGACGGGTTTGTGGTGGCGGTGCCGGCCGCCAATAAGGAGGCTTATCACCGGTTGGCGGCGGCGGCAGCGCCGCTGTTCAAAGAGTTTGGCGCCACGCGCATCGTGGAGTGCTGGGGCGATGACGTGCCCGATGGCAAGCTCACCGACTTTCGCGGCGCGGTGAAAGCCCAGGAAGACGAAGTGGTGGTGTTCAGCTGGATAGAGTACCCCTCCAAAGCGGTGCGCGACGCCGCCAATGAGAAAATGATGAACGATCCGCGCATGAAAGCGCTGGGCGAGATGCCGTTCGACGGCAAACGCATGATCTTCGGCGGTTTCGCGCCGATCCTCGATGCGTAAAGGAGACGCAGATGGCCAGAATTACGCAACATCTGTGGTTTGAAAAAGACATGGAAGCGGCGCTGAATTGCTATGTCGCGCTGATCCCCGGATCATCCGTGAACTGGTTTTCCGACCTGCCGGCGGATACGCCGAGCGGCCCGGCCGGCAGTGTGAAGCTGGCCGCCTTCACGCTGGGGGACCAGCGCTACGCGGCGATCGAAGCCGGGCCGCTGGATCCGTTCAATCACAGTTTCTCCGTGATGGTGGAATGTGACGATCAGGCGGAAGTCGACAGGCTGTGGGATGCGTTGAGCGAGGGCGGCGAGGCGGAGCAGTGCGGCTGGCTGCGCGATCGCTGGGGGCTGTGCTGGCAAATTGTGCCGCGGCGCCTGACGGAGTTGATGAACGATCCCGACGCCGCCCGCGTGCGGCGGGTAACGGAAGCGATGCTGCTGATGGGCAAAATCGACATCGCCGGGCTGGAAGCGGCGGCGCGCGAGTAGCGCAACAGTCACAGAGGGAGAGAACGGATGCACCGAGAACGGCACAGTATTGAACGCATCGGCTGGCTGCGGGCGGCGGTGCTCGGCGCCAACGACGGCATCGTTTCAACGGCCAGCCTGCTGCTGGGCGTCGCGGCGGCCAGCGCCTCGCATTCCGCGCTGATGATCGCCGGCGTCGCCGGGTGGGTGGCCGGCGCGATGTCGATGGCCACCGGCGAGTATGTGTCGGTCTCGTCTCAGGCGGATACCGAAAAGGCCGCGCTGGCGGAAGAGCAGGCGGAGCTGCTTGAAGACTACCCGGGGGAGTTTCGCGAACTGACGTCAATCTACGTGCATCGCGGTCTGGATCCGGCGCTGGCCCGGCAGGTGGCGGAAAAGCTGATGGCGCATGATGCGCTGGAGGCGCACGCGCGCGACGAACTGGGCATTTCCTCCACCACCCGCGCCCGGCCGCTGCAGGCTGCGTTGGCGTCGGCCCTGAGTTTCTCCCTTGGCGCGCTGTTGCCGCTGCTGGTGGCGATGTGGGTACCGGTTGCCTGGACGCGGCCGGCGCTGGTGGCGTCGGCGCTGATTTCCCTCGGCGTTCTCGGCGGCATCGCCGCGAAAACCGGCGGGGCGCCGATCTTGCCGGGCGTGGCGCGCATCCTCATCTGGAGCGCACTGGCGATGGCGGTTTCTTCCGGCGTCGGCCTGCTGTTTGGCGTGACGGCCGGCTAACGTCGCGCTTGCATCAATCTAGTGCACCTCAAGCTCAGAATTTATCATTTGTCAGCCGCCGGCGTTCGCGGCAAGGTGACGGCAACGCCAACATCAGTCAGGGACACTTATGCAGAAATCACAGATCCTATCGTGGGTCGCCCAGCATCCGCTGTTGCAACGCATGGTCGCGCTAGAGCCGATCACCTGGTTCAATCCGCGCGCGACAACGCTGGCCGCAGGGTTGCCCCACGTCGGGTTGACCGCCGCCGACGTCGCCGACGCGGAGCAGCGCCTGGCGCGTTTCGCGCCTTATCTTGCCGCGGCCTTCCCGGAAACCCAACCGACAAAGGGGATCATCGAATCCGAGCTGGTGGCGATCCCGGCCATGCAGCTCGCGTTGGATCGGCGCTATGGGCAGACGTTGGGCGGGCGCCTGCTGTTGAAAAAGGACAGCCATCTGCCGATTTCCGGCTCAATCAAGGCACGCGGCGGCATCTATGAGGTGCTGACGCACGCGGAAAAGCTGGCGCTGGAGGCGGGGCTGCTGCACACCGGCGACGACTACGCCCGGCTGTTTTCCGACGAGTTCCGTCAATTCTTCAGCCAGTACCGCATCGCCGTCGGATCGACCGGCAATCTGGGATTATCCATCGGCATCATCAGCGCCCGGTTGGGGTTTGACGTCAGCGTGCACATGTCGGCGGACGCGCGGGCGTGGAAAAAACAGAAGCTGCGCGACAATGGCGTGACGGTGGTGGAGTACGCCGACGATTACGGCGTGGCGGTCGAACAAGGGCGCAAACAGGCGGCGGACGATCCGAGTTGCTTCTTTATCGATGATGAAAACTCGCAAACCCTGTTCCTCGGCTACGCGGTGGCCGGCGGCCGCCTGAAGCGGCAGTTTGCCGAACAGGGCATCGTGGTGGACGCGCAGCATCCGCTGTTCGTTTATCTGCCGTGCGGCGTCGGCGGCGGGCCGGGCGGAGTCGCCTTTGGCCTCAAGCTGGCGTTCGGCGATCATGTTCACTGCATTTTCGCCGAACCGACCCATTCCCCTTGCATGCTGCTCGGCGTCTACAGCGGGTTGCATGACGGCATTGCGGTGCAAGATCTCGGCATCGACAACCGCACGGCGGCGGACGGACTGGCGGTGGGGCGCGCCTCCGGTTTTGTCGGCCGGGCGATGGAGCGCCTGCTAAGCGCGTTTTACACCCTGAGCGACGAAGAGATGTTCGCGCTGCTCGGGTTGTTGGACAGGCACGAGCATATCCAGCTGGAACCCTCCGCCCTGGCCGGCATGGCCGGGCCGTGGCGCGTTACCGCTCATGCGCGGCAGCTCAGCGAGCAGGGCGTGAGCGCCGAGCACCTGGCCCAGGCGACGCATCTGGTATGGGCGACCGGCGGCGGCATGGTGCCGACGGCGGAAATGGCGAAATACCTCGCGGCCGCGCAAACGGCACCGTGAGCCAATAGCGCCGAGGCTTGCGCTCGCTTCCTGTTTTTAGGCGGCGAGCGCGGTTTGACAAGCGCCGGTTCCCTCCGGCCCAGGGTCAACGTCAGACCGGGCGCTCATGATGTTTGTAAAATGTTAACAAAATCACAACTCCCCACGCCGTAGTCACGGCTTAAATCTCCATATCCAACTAATAGTAAATAAAATTATTTTATTTACCGTTTTCTGATGTTCGTTTATCGCACGCTTATTTTTTTAACAATATTGAAGCATTCGCCGTGGGGTGGTTTGATTTGATTGTCGATTAACGAACTATATTCCGATAATCGCACAAATTAACCCTCTCGCCGGCTCGCAGCCGGCTGTTCCGTGCGGTGAGGTTTGCCGCACTCTCTGAGGAGCAAGCCATGTCGCATGATAACAACGTAGAAATTCGAGGGTTTATCGATAACCAGCCATTTTCTCGCTACCAGTGGTTGATACTGGCTTTGTGTTTTTTGGCGGTCGCGCTGGACGGTTTCGATACCGCCATTATCGGCTTCATCGCCACGTCGCTGGTGCAGGAGTGGGGAATAGACAAAACCGCGCTGGGGCCGGTAATGAGCGCCGCGCTGGTCGGTCTGGCGGTAGGCGCGTTGGCCGCCGGCCCGTTGGCGGATCGCATCGGCCGCAAGAAAGTGCTGGTGATTTCGCTGCTGCTGTTCGGCGGCTTCAGCCTGCTGACCGCCTTCGCCGGCTCGCTTTCGACGCTGACGCTGCTGCGTTTTTTGACCGGGCTGGGACTGGGGGCGGCCATGCCGAACGCCGCCACGCTGATGTCGGAATATGCCCCTCAGCGCTGCCGAGCCCTGATGGTGAATCTGATGTTTTGCGGTTTCCCTCTCGGTTCGTCGCTGGGCGGTTTTTCTTCCGCCTGGCTGATCCCGCATTTCGGCTGGCAGAGCGTGCTGGTGCTGGGCGGCGTTATGCCGTTGCTGCTGGCGCTGGTCCTGATCGCCGCCTTGCCTGAATCCGTGCGCTTCATGGTCGCGCGTGGCTATGCCGCAGAGCGCATCGCCAAGGTGCTGAAGCGCATTGCGCCGATCCGAATGACGCCGCCGCCGCGCTTCATGTTGCAGGAAGAGGGGCTGGTAAAGGCAGCGTCGCCGCTGGGCATGATCTTTTCGCGTCGCTATCTGCTGGGCACGTTGATGCTGTGTCTGACTTACTTCATGGGATTGATGATCTTCTATCTGTTGACCAGTTGGCTGCCGCTGCTGATCCGTGAAACCGGCGCCTCCGTTACGCAGGCGTCGCTGATCACCGCGCTGTTTCCGCTCGGCGGGGGGCTTGGCGTATTGATTATCGGTTGGTTGATGGATCGCATGAACCCGCACAAGGTGGTGGCCGTCGGCTATTTGCTGACCGGTTTGTTCGTCGGCATCATCGGCTATGTCTATACCTCTCCGCTGCTGATGGCGCTCACGGTGTTCATCGCCGGCACCTGCATGAACGGCGCCCAGTCATCCATGCCGGCCCTGGCGGCCGGGTTCTATCCCACCCAGAGCCGGGCGACCGGCGTAGCCTGGATGCTCGGTCTCGGGCGTTTTGGCGGCATTCTGGGGGCGATGAGCGGTGGCGTGCTGATGCAGATGCAGCTGTCGTTCAGCACCATTTTCACGTTGTTGGCCATCCCGGCGCTGATCGCGGCGCTGGCGCTGCTCGCCAAACACCTTTCCGGCGGCTACCCGGCGCTGCCGGCGCCGCTCAACAAAATGCTATGAGGGAGTCATGCTATGCGCACACAGGTTGTGATCATCGGCGCCGGTCCGGCCGGCTTGATGTTGTCCCATCTGCTGCACCTGCAAGGTGTGGAATCGGTGGTGTTGGAAACGCGCAGCCGGGAGGCGGTGGAATCGACCATTCGCGCCGGGGTGCTCGAACAGGGGACCGTCGATCTGCTCGAGCAGACCGGATTGGGGGAGCGGATGCGGCGGGAAGGGGCGCGGCATCAGGGGATCCGCTTGGCGTTCGGCGGCCGGCAGCACCGCATCGATCTGGCCGGATTGACCGAGCGCGCCGTCACCGTTTATGCCCAGCACGAAGTATTGAAAGACCTGATCGCCGCGCGTCTGGCGGCGCAGGGCCATCTGTTTTTCGAGGTGGAGAAGGTTGAATTGAAGGCGCTGGACAGCGCGCAGCCCGAGGTTCACTACCGTCATGGCGACCAGCCGCGCCGGCTGCGCTGCGACTTTGTCATCGGATGCGACGGATTCCACGGCATCAGCCGCGCGGCGATGCCCGGCGGGCTGCGGCAGGATTACACCCGTACCTATCCGTTCGGCTGGTTCGGCATTCTGGTCGAAGCGCCGCCGTCCAGCGAAGAGCTGATCTACGCCTGCCATCCGCGCGGTTTTGCGTTGATCAGCACCCGTTCGCCCGGCGTGCAGCGCATGTATTTTCAGTGCGATCCTGCGGAACAGGTCGATCAATGGTCGGACGATCGTATCTGGCGCGAGTTGGAGCAGCGGCTGGAAAACCATGAGGGCTGGACGCTGAAAAAGGGCCGCATATTTCAGAAAAACGTGGTGGGCATGCGCAGCTTCGTTACCGAACCGATGCGCTACCGGCGCCTGCTGTTGGCGGGCGACGCGGCGCATATCGTGCCGCCGACCGGCGCCAAAGGGTTGAATCTGGCCATGGCCGATGTTTGCCTGTTGTCCCAGGCGCTGGAGACGTTTTACCGGCGAGGCGACTGGCAACGGCTGGACGATTACAGCGACACCGCCTTGCAGCGGGTCTGGCGCGCCGAGCATTTTTCCTGGTGGATGACCCACATGCTGCACACCCGGCGGGAAGACACGCCTTTCGAACACCGACTGCAACTCTCAGAGCTGCAGTACACGGTGAAATCGCGCAGCGCCATGACGATGCTGGCGGAAAATTATGTCGGGGCGCCATTCCCGGCGATATAAGCGAAAACGCCCATGCCGTTCGGCATGGGCGAGAAGGGGCGGTGACGCCCCTGAGCTGCGGCGGTTACAGCTGTTCGCCGTTGCTGGCGATCACCCGACGATACCAGTCGAAGCTTTTCTTGCGCGACCGTTCCAGCGAGCCGGTGCCGTCGTCATGTTTATCGACGTAGATGAAGCCGTAGCGCTTGCTGTACTCGCCGGTAGTGAACGACACGCAGTCGATGCAGCCCCACGGCGTATAGCCGATCAGGTCTACGCCGTCTTCAATCACCGCTTTTTTCATCTCTTCGATATGGGCGCGCAGATAGTCGATGCGATAGTCATCGTTAATCTGGCCATCCGCTTCCACCTTGTCGAAGGCGCCAAAGCCGTTTTCCACGATAAACAGCGGCTTCTGGTAACGTTCATACAGCACGTTCAGCGAATAGCGCAGCCCGACCGGATCGATCTGCCAGCCCCAGTCGGAGGCTTTGACGTGCGGGTTCGGCACGTTGCCCGGGAAGCCGAACATGCCGTCGCTGCCGTCCACCGCGTTGGCCTGCAGCGCATTGCTCATGTAATAGCTGAAGCCGATGTAATCGGTGCAGCCCTCGCGCAGGATCTGCGCGTCCTGCGGCTGCATCTCGATCTTCAGCCCTTTGCGTTCCCAGTCACGCAGCAGGTAGCTGGGGTAGTAGCCGCGCATCTGCACGTCGGTATACAGATAGCGCTGGTGCATCGCTTCCACGGCGTACATCACGTCGTCCGGCTTGCAGGAATAAGGGTAGAACGGCACGCAGGCCAGCATGCAGCCGATCTTGAATTCCGGGTTGATCTGATGGCCGAGTTTGACCACCTGCGCGCTGGCGACGAACTGGTGGTGCAACACCTGGTACAGCGTCTGCTCGGGGTTGTCTTCCTGGGTATAGTCCACGCCGGAACAGCAGTAGCCGAACAGCGGGTAGCGGTAGTTGCTCTGGTTGTTGATTTCGTTGAAGGTCATCCAGTACTTCACTTTTTCGCGGTAGCGGCGCATCACCACTTCGCTAAAGCGCACGAAGAACTCCACCACCCGGCGATTTTTCCAGCCGCCGTAGGCTTTTACCAAATGGTAAGGCATTTCGAAGTGGGACAGGGTGATCACCGGCTGGATGCCGTATTTCAGCAATTCGTCGAACAGGTCGTCGTAAAACTGCAGGCCGGCTTCGTTCGGCGTTGCTTCGTCGCCGTTCGGGAAAATGCGCGTCCAGGCGATCGAGGTACGAAAACACTTGAAGCCCATCTCGGCGAACAGCGCCACGTCCTGCTTGTAGCGGCCGTAGAAGTCCACCGCTTCGTGGTTGGGATAGCGATAGCCGTCGAGCACGCCGTCGGTCATCACGCGATCCACGCCGTGCGAACCGCCGGACAGCACGTCGGCGATGCTTGGCCCTTTGCCGCCCTGATCCCAACCGCCTTCAACCTGGTGCGCGGCGACCGCGCCTCCCCACAGAAAATCTTTCGGCAACTGTTTCATCGTCAATGTCTCATCTTATTTAATGAAGGGTAATAACGTTCGCGTTGCCAATAGAGTAACAAGACCGAAAGAAATGTCACGATATAACAAATCGCCGTAAAACGTGATTTGTCACAATAAAAAAACAGCCTGTTTTATTTTATCGCGTTCATTCTTCCCAGGCGCTTGCCGATGGTTTCAATAATATAAAGCACGGGAATTTGCGTAGTAATATTATGATGATCGCCGATCAAGTGTTGCGGGACATGATAAGACAGATTGAAGTCCGCCAGCCGCGCCAGCGAAGAGGTTTCGTTGTTGGTGATGCTGATGATTTTACAGTGGTGCAGGCTGAACTGGCTGGCCAGCCGCAGGATTTCTTCGGTTTCGCCGGAAACCGACAGCATGATCGCCACTGCGCTTTTATACATATCGCTGTTGACGGGATAATAAGGATCGTCGATATGGGTGCTGAATTTTCCGACGTTGGAAAAGAAACGCGCGCCATATTTCCCCAGGGCGCCGGAGGTACTGATGCCGACGAAAATAATTCGCTCGGCGGCGGCGATATGCCGCACCGCTTCATCGAGCAACTGATTAAATTCATCGTTGCTGACGCTTTTAAAAAAACTGAGAATTTCGCCGATGCCGGAATCGACCGGCGGCGCATCGGTTTGCTCCAGGTACAGTTTGAAACGGATGCGAAATTCGGAATAGCCGTCACACCCCATTTTTTTGCAAAATCGCAGCACGGTGGTGGTGGACACGCCGGCGGCCTCGGCCAGTTCGCGGATGGTCATGTACATCACTTGATTCTTGTGTTTGCTGACGTAGTTATAAACCATCAGCTCCAGGGCGTTGAGCGCGGCGATTGCTTTGTGGGTAAACATGAGTCGATCCGGCGGCTGAAAACGGGAAGCGTATCTGCGGGTTAACATAGCAAAATTCCCCGCCGCTGGCACTGCCGAACAAAAAAGAAAAGCCGCACCAGTCAGGGGCGGCCCAGGGTTCACGACGAACAAATAAAGCAAAACGTTCCGGAAGACATGCCATGAAAACGCGTTTCATCACACAGGGTTAGCATAGGTCAGCTTACTCCGGCGGCAAAATGCCGGTTTCTGCTTTCTAAAGCCAAAGCGCGGCAAAGGCTACGGCGCCTCGGGCTTATCTTCGGACCAGCGGGCGGCATTGACGTCCACCTTACCCGGCAGCAGTCCGATGGCGGTGAATTTATCCGCCAACTGCTGCTGCTGTCTGAACACCTCCGGCGACATGCGCTGGCTGCCGAACGGCATGCGGGCGATGGCTCTGGCCCAAATGGCCTGATCCAGGCCGGTGCTCTGAGCGAGGATCGCCGCCGCTTCCTGCGGATGGCCGTTGGCCCAGTCGCTCAGCGCGCCGAGCTGTTGAATCACCTGCTTGGCGCTGTCCGGGTAGGTTTCGGCAAAGCGGCGGCTGGCGAGATAGAAGGTGTAGTGCGGCACCAGACCTTCCGCGTCTTTCAGCCGGCGGGCGTTGGCATGGGTTTCCACCTCGGCGTAGTAGGGATCCCAAATCACCCAGGCGTCGACGCTGCCGCGCTGGAAGGCGGCGCGGGCATCGCTCGGCGGCAGATAGACCGGCGTGATGTCCTTGTAGCTCAAGCCGGCCTGTTCCAGCGCGCTCACCAGCAGGTAATTGACGTCAGACCCTTTGTTCAACGCCACGCGTTTGCCTTTCAGATCGGCCACGGAGCGGATCGCCGAATCCTGCGGCACCACGATGGCTTCGGTTTTCGGGCTGGGCGGCGAATGCGCCAAATAAACCAGATCGGCCTTGGCGGCTTGCGCGAAGGCCGGCGGGGCGTCGCCGGTCGCCGCCAGATCGATGCTGCCGACGTTCAACCCTTCCAACATCTGCGGGCCGGCGGGGAATTCTATCCAGCGGACCTTGACGCCCTGCGGCTCCAGGGTTTTCTCCAGCGTGCCGCGGTATTTCAGCAGCGCAAAAATGTTGGCTTTCTGGTAACCGATGGTGATTTGTTGCGGTTTCTCCTGCGCGCCGGCCGGCAGGCTAAACAGGCCGAGCAGCAGGGCGGCGATCAGCGGCGTTGTGAGTTTTCTCATCCTGATTTTCCGATAGGCGAAGTGAACGGTAGCGATGACGCGCTGTGCGTAACGCCATGAAACGGCATTTAAATTTTCCTGCGGCGGGATAAGGGCGATGATAATGAGCGGCGCAGTGGCGTGTAAAGCGCCCGCTTATGCTGAATAATGCCTTGCTTAGCCATAAATCAGCTTAAGCGGGAGAGGGGGAGCTCGACGTTATGCCGCGTCACGCTCGCGCGAACGCGCCAGCAACAGTGGAACTAACAGATAGAGGGCGGCGGCCAACGCCCAGACCAGACCCGGCCAGACATCGCGCGTGGCGGCGTACAGCGCCGTCGCCACCAGCGGCCCCGCGACGCCGATCAGGCTGCCCATGCTGGCCAGCGTCCCTTGCAGCTCGCCCTGATGATCGTCGTCCACCTTTTGCGCCATTAACGCCTGCAGCGCGGGCAGCGCCATACCGCCTGCCGCGAAGAACGGCAGCAAGGCGAAAGGTGCCCAGCCGCGCGTGGCGATCGACAGCAGCGCCAGGCCCATTGCGTCGGCGGCCAGGCCGATCAGCAGCGCCTTGCGTTCGCCGAGCCGCGCGACCAGCGGGCCGATGGCGAAGGCCTGCGACAGCGCATGGCAGGCGCCGTAACCGGCCAGCGACAGGCCCGCCACCATCATGCTCCAGCCGAAACGATCCTGACCGTATAAAATCCACAATGTGGCCGGCGCCTGCGAAACCAGCGCCATGATCAGGTAAATGCCGGCCAGCGGCAGCAGGCCAGGCTTGCCGTGCAGCCGTCGCAATGACGAAAAGGGATTGAGGCGGATTTTCTCGGCGGCGCGGGCGCGGGGTTTACGCGATTCCGGCAGCAGGAAAAACGCCATCGCCAGGTTGACGGCGTTCATCGCCGCCGCCGCCAGGAAGGGCGCATGCAGATGCCACTCGCCCAGCGAACCGCCGAGCAGCGGGCCGACGATAAAACCGACGCCAAATACCGCGCCCACCAGGCCGAAACGCCGCGCGCGTTGACCGGCCGGCGTAATGTCGGTGACGTAAGCGGTGGCGACCGCCATGTTGGCGCCGGTGATGCCCGCCAGCAACCGGCCCAGATAGAGCCAGGCCAGCGTCGGCGCGAACGCCATCAGCAGATAGTCGGCCGCCGCGCCAGCGAGCGAGATGAGCAGCACCGGCCGCCGGCCGAAACGATCGCTCAGCGCGCCGAGGATCGGCGAGAACAGAAATTGCATTAACGCATAGGCCGCCAGCAGGGCGCCGTAGTGCAGGCTGCCGGCGTCAAGACCGCCCAGCGAACGCAACAACGCCGGCAGAATCGGCATGATCAGACCGATGCCCACCGCATCCAGCAACACCGTCAACAAAATAACCAGCATGGTTTTTTTCAAAATTGTGACTCTAACAGTGATAGAGTATTGAGTATTCCACAGTTACCCTATCAGTGATAGAGAGATGAGCGAAAAAAATACTGCGACACGTTTAACGCGAGAAACCGTCCTGCGCGGGGCGCTGGCGTTGCTGAACGACATCGGCATCGATGCCCTGAGCACCCGCCGCCTGGCGCAACATTTGGGCGTGCAATCTCCCACGCTCTATTGGCATTTCAAGAACAAGGCCGAGCTGCTGAAGGCGATGGCGGAAACCATCATGCTGGATCACCGTGAAGAGGTGCCCGCCGACATGCCCTGGCAGGATTGGGTTGTCACCAATGCCGGCAACTTCCGTCGGGCGCTGCTGGCTTACCGCGACGGCGCGCGTCTGCATGCCGGCACCCGGCCGCAGGAGCCGCAATTCGCCGTCATTGAGGCCAAGGTGGCGCTGCTGTGCCGGGCGGGGTTGACGCCGGAGCGCGCGGTAAACCTGCTGTTCGCCGTCGGGCGTTTCGTGGTGGGCTGGGTGCTGGAGGAACAGCAAATGCAGCCTGACGATCCGCTCAATGACGCCGACCGCCGCCGTTATCCGCTGCTGTGCCAAGGCTGGGAAACATTGCAGGACAAGGGCGCGGATGCGCTGTTCGAAGCCGGGGTGCGGCTGTTGGTCGACGGCGCCGAGGCCGGACTGGCGATCGACAATAATCACGGGCGGCAATCATAAAAGCGCGCTTATCTATCGGAAATTTATAGAAAATACCCACTTTTCGTTAAAGCCATGGCGGCTACATTCCCTTAACATCGTCAAGTCTTTTGATGATAATTATTAGCACGCTGCGCAATTATTCACCGCAGTGATGTTACGGATTAAATCCGTTTGTTTAAGGGATAGTTTCACCATGGAAATAAACGTTAATGGCCGGGTGGTTCCACTCGGCAATCTCGCGCCCGACACGCCGCTGCTGTACGTTTTACGCAACGATCTGCACTTGAATGGCCCCAAATATGGCTGCGGCCTGGGGGAGTGCGGCGCCTGCACGGTGCTGATCGACGGCGTCGCCGCGCGTTCTTGCTCAATGCCGCTGGCCGCCGTAGGAAGCAAGTCCGTCACCACGCTGGAAGGCCTGGGCACGCCGGAGGCAATGCATCCGGTTCAGCAGGGGTTTATCGATGAGCAGGCGGCGCAGTGCGGTTACTGCGCCAACGGCATGATCATGACGCTGGTCGCGTTGTTCGAACGCGAGCCGGATGCAGATGAACAAACCATCAAGAAAGAGCTGGCCTACAACCTGTGCCGCTGCGGCACCCACCTTGAGATCTTGCGCGCCGCCGAGCGCGCCCGCGAGCTGCTGGCTGCGCGGAGGCAAGCATGAGCCGCCTCGAACTGACCCGCCGACAGTTGTTGCAAGCCGGCGGTGTGGTGATGGTCAGCAGTCTGCTGCCCGCGCCGTTTAACGCCTTCGCCGCCGAGACGGTTGCATCGCCTGCCGATCTGCCGCTGGATCGGGTGGACAGCTTTATCAGCCTCACCGCCGACGGCCGGGTGACGGCCTTCAATGGCCATGTCGATCTCGGCACCGGCATTCGCACCGCGCTGGCGCAGATCGTCGCCGACGAAATTTGCGTGCCGTTCGAGCACGTCACGATGATCCTCGGTGATACGCAACGCACGCCGGATCAGGGGCCGACCATCGCCAGCGCCACCATCCAGGTCACGTCGGTGCCTCTGCGGCAGGCGGCGGCGCAAGTGCGACATATGCTGACGGCGCTGGCGGCCAAAGCCTTCGAACTGCCGGCCGACCAGCTGACGGCGGCGGCGGGACAGGTGTTTGTGACCAAGCACCCGGGACGTTCCTTGAGCTATGCGCAGCTGGCGAGCGGGCAAAATCTGCATGTGACGCTGGATAAAAACGTGCCGCTGAACGGTGAACAGCAGGGCCGCTATGTCGGCCGCGCCGTCGCCCGGGTCGATATTCCGGCCAAGGTCAGCGGGGAGCTGACCTACGTGCACGACCTGCGCTTGCCCGGCATGCTGCATGGCCGGGTGGTGCGCCCGCCTTACGCAGGCGCCGACAGCAGCGCGCCGCTGGGCGGCGGCCTGTTGTCGGTGGATGAAAGTTCGATCGCGCATCTGCCAGGCATCGTGAAACTGGTGGTGATCAACGATTTCATCGGCATTGTGGCCGAGCGCGAAGAGCAGGCAATCGCCGCCATGCGCCGGCTGAAAACCGAATGGAAACCCTGGGCCGGCCTGCCGGACCTGTCGCCGGAGGCGCTGCCCGCCGCGCTGGAAGCCAACCCGAAAACCGACCGCGTGCTGCGCGATGATGCGGGCACGGACGAGGCGTTGGCATTGCTGCATACCGAAGTGCAGGCGGACTATGTCTGGCCTTACCATCAGCACGCCTCAATCGGCCCCTCCTGCGCGGTAGCGGAGGTCAAAGACGGGCGGGCGCAGGTGTGGTCCGGCACGCAAAACCCGCACGATCTGCGCAAAGATATCGCCAGGCTGCTCGAGTTGCCGTCTGAGCAGGTGCACATCACCCGCATGGAAGCCTCCGGCTGCTATGGCCGCAACTGCGCCGACGACGTCTCGGCGGACGCGGCGCTGTTGGCGCGGGCCACCGGCCGCCCGGTGCGGGTGCAGCTGATGCGTGAACAGGAATCCGGCTGGGAGCCGAAGGGCACCGGCCAACTGATCCGGGTGCGCGGCGGCCTCGACGCGCAAAATCGGGTGGCGGCTTACGAGTTGAAAACCAGCTATCCCTCCAACAATGCGGTGACCTTGCCGCTGGTGTTGACCGGCAAGGTGGCCAACCGGGCCGACGTGCAACAGATGGGCGATCGCACCGCCATTCCGCAATACGCGTATCCGCACATGCGGGTGATCTGTCAGGACGCCGCGCCGATCGTGCGGGCGTCGTGGATGCGCGGCGTTTCGGCACTGCCCAACGTGTTCGCCCATGAATCCTGGATCGACGAGCTGGCCTGGCGCGCCGGCGAGGACCCGATCGCGTTTCGCCTGCGTTACCTGAACGATCCGCGCGCGGTGGCCTTGATTGAGGCCCTGAAGCGCCAGGCTAACTGGCAAGACGGCCCGGCGCACCGCTCGCGCGCCGCCGGGGCCGAAGTGGTGAGCGGCCGCGGCTTCGCCTATGCGCGCTATTTCCACAGCAAATTCCCCGGCTTCGGCGCCGCCTGGGCGGCCTGGGTGTGCGATCTCAGCGTCAATCGCCTTTCCGGGCAGATCACGCTCAATAAAATCTTCGTGGCGCATGATTGCGGCCGGATGATCAATCCGGCCGGGGTACGCCATCAGGTGCACGGCAACATTATCCAATCCGCCAGCCGGGTGCTGAAAGAGTTTGTGACCTTTAACGAGACGGGGGTGACGTCATTGGACTGGGGCGGCTATCCGATCCTGCGCTTTGACGAATTGCCGCAGATCGATATCCAACTGATCGACCGCCCGGACGAAGCGCCGATGGGCGCAGGAGAGTCCGCCTCGGTGCCGAGTGCGGCGGCGATCGGCAACGCGCTGTTTGACGCCCTCGGCGTGCGCCTGCGCGAGGTGCCGTTCACACCGGCGCGGGTGCTCGCCGCGCTGCGCGCTCAGGCCGGCCATTAACCCCCCGTTACGAACAAGGACAGCAAAGATGAGTAAGATGAAAAAAATCGTCGGGTGGGGCGGCGTCACGGTGATCGCCGTTGTGGTCGCCGGCGTGGTCGCCAGTTGGCAGCCGGAGATTGCGCCGCTCGCCGCCGATGCGACCCACAGTTTCAGCGAGGCGCAGATCGCGCGTGGCAAAACGTTGGCCGATCTCGGCGACTGCGCTGTGTGCCACACCCGTGCGGGCGGCGAGCGCAACACCGGCGGGTTGGCGATGGAGATCCCCTTCGGCACCATTTACACCACCAACATCACACCGGACGTGGAAACCGGCATCGGCAGCTGGAGCTACGCGGCGTTCGAACGCGCCATGCGCCACGGCGTCGATCGCCAGGGCCGCTATCTCTATCCGGCGTTTCCCTATACCGCCTTTACCCGCACCCGCGACGACGATCTGCAGGCGCTGTATGCCTATCTGATGTCGCAGCCGCCGGTCAAGTACCGGCCGCCGGCCACCGCTCTGCACTTTCCGTTCAACATTCGCCAGGGCATCTTTGCCTGGAACCTGCTGTTCCTGACGCCGGGCGCGATGCCGGAACAGGCGACCCAAAGCGCCGACTGGAACCGCGGCGCGTACCTGGTCGAAGGGCTGGGGCACTGCAGCGCCTGCCACTCGCCGCGCAACGTGTTGTTCGGCGAGAAAATCGGCGGCGAGCACCTGGCCGGCGGCGTGGCGGAGGGATGGACGGCGCCGGCGTTGACCGGCCGCTCGCCCGCGCCGCTCGCGTGGACGCAGCAGGATCTGGTCGATTTCATGCGCACCGGCTACTCGGCCAACCACGGCGTCGCCGCCGGCCCGATGGCGCCGGTGATCGAAGAAGGGCTGTCGCGCTTGCCGCAGGCCGATCTGCAGGCGATCGCCGTCTATCTGCGCAGCTATCATCCTGAAACGGCGGCGGGTGCTACGGCGACAACGTTAAACGCTCAGGCGGAACGCCAGGTGGAGCCTCTGAGTTCGGCAGGGGCGCGGCTGTTTTCCGGCGCCTGCATGGCTTGCCATGCGCAGGAAAAAGGCGCGCAGATGGCGGGGGTGCGGCCGTCTCTGGCGCTAAACACCAACCTGTTCGCCGACGTGCCGGACAACGCCATTCGCGTGGTGCTGGACGGCATACAGCGGCCGGCGAACGCCGAGCTGGGCTATATGCCGGGCTTTCGCCATAACCTGAATGACGCGCAGATCGCCATCCTGCTCAACTACCTGCGGCAGCATTACGCCGGTCAGGCGCCGTGGCCGGACTTGGCGGCGCAGGTCAGCCGTTTGCGCGCCGAAACCGCGCAGAAATAGCCGCCTGGGGCTGGACAGCCGCGCCGCGTTGACGACAATAGACCTTTTCACATGGACAGAGGCAGTAAAATGAATACGTTAGACGCGATCCGCCAACGCCGCGCCACCAAGCAGTTCGATACGCAGCACGTGATGACGCTCGAAGAGAAAAAAGCGCTGTTGAACATTGCGCTGCAGGGCGCTCCCAGCGCGTTTAACCTGCAGCACTGGCGCCCGCTGCTGATCGAAGATCGCGCGCAGCGCGAGAAAATTCGCGAGGCGGCGTGGGGGCAGGCGCAGGTGACCGACGCGTCGATGCTGGTCGTGCTGTGCGGCGATCTGTCGAGTTGGGAATCGAAGGTAAAAACCGTTTGGGCCGACGCGGCGGAGCCGGTGCAGCAATTCATGATCCCGGCCGTCGATCAGTATTATCGCGGTAAGCCGCAGGTGCAGCGCGACGAAGTGATGCGCAGCAGCGGCATCTTCGCCCAGACGCTGATGCTGGCGGCCAAGGCGCAGGGCTACGACTCTTGCCCGATGGACGGTTTTGATTTCGACGCGGTGGGAGAGATTATCAATAAGCCGGCGCATTATCAGATCGCGCTGATGGTCGCTATCGGCAAGGCGGCGGGGCAACCTTACCCGCGCATCGGCAAGCTGCCGTTCGACGAGGTGGTGAAAACCGATCGCTTCTGAGCTGAACGGTGAATGACAAAAGGGAAGGCTTGCGCCTTCCCTTATTTTTTTATGACGCACAGTTCGTTCCAGTAACTGAAACGGATGCGCCGTTGCAGGCGGTGATGCCACATAGAACACTCCTTCTACCCTACACGGTTTAAATAAATAGCACCGCGCCGAACACAAGGCGAATGCCTTATTGTGCATAGCTTGCCCGTCGGACGGGATTAACCGATTTTACCGGCCCGGTGCGCGGCGGGCGCCCATCGCCAGCCGAAGTTCATGCCCGCGGCCGCGCCGAGAATGGCCAGCGTGCCCAGCAGCTGCAACAGGCTGAGACGGTGCCCGAACGCCGCCCAGTCCACCACGATCGCCACTGCCGGGTAGATAAACGACAGCGCGCCAACCAGAGCGGTGGGGATTTTCTGGATAGCGCCATAGAGCAACGTGGACATCACCCCGGTATGCACCAGGCCGAGGGTCGCCAGCAGCAGCCAGTCGAACGGTTCTGCGGGAAGGCGGGCCAGACCGGCGAACGGCGCCATCGCCAGCGCGCCGACGGTCAGTTGAATCAACACGATGAGCTGCGGCGGTAACGCGGCCAGCTGTTTGACGATCGCCGCCGCCAGGGCGTACATCAGGGCCGCACCGAGCGCCAGCGCTACGCCCAGCAGATAGTCGCCATCGCCGCCACCGCTCTGCCGGCCGGTGACGATCAACACCATCCCGGCGAACGCCAGCATAAGCCAGCCCAGCCGATTAGCCGTCAGTTTTTCGCCGAACAGCAGCGCTCCCAGCGCCACCAACATAAACGGTTGAACATGGTAGGTCACGGTGGCGACAGCGATCGAGGCATGCGCATAGGCGGCAAACAATAGCGTCCAGTTGAGCACCAGCGCGAGGCCCCCCAGGACGGCGAAAGCCAGCTGCCGCCGGTTGATGGCGCCTGATTTCAGTTGCCCAAGCGCGGCGCAGGTGGCCAGCATCGCCAGCGCGCCGAACGCGCAGCGCCAAAACACCACCGTGGCGGGCGGCTGCCCTAACACGATCACCGGCCAACCGACGGTGCCGGAGATCGTCATGGCGAGGATCATTTGCACTGCGCCGCGCGTTTTCGTTTTCATGTCGTTTCCCTCGCGGCCTGACCGTACTTGTGGTGAAGTCGCTTAATCATTAAAATGAACAATCGAACATTATGATGAACATGGTTGACGGTGTTCGTCAAGTCGAACAAATGAATGGTATAACGAACAATGAGCGAGGGCCTAATGCAGAACATCACGCCGATCGGCCTCTTGTCGGCGGCAATCCGCCGTGAGCGGGAGCGATTGAACCTGTCCGTCACCGAACTGGCGAAGCGTGCGGGTATCGCCAAGTCCACGTTGTCGCAGCTCGAAGCCGGCAGCGGTAATCCCAGTCTGGAAACGCTGTGGGCGTTGGCGATGGCGCTGGATGTGCCGGTCAGCCGACTGATTTCGCAACCCAGCAGGCAGGTGCAAGTGATCCGCGCTCATGAGGGGACCGCGGCGGTGTCAGAGCAGGGCAACTACGCCGCCACGTTGCTGGCCACTTGTCCACCGGGCGCGCAGCGCGACATTTACCGGCTGCGGGTGCAGCCCGGCGAAGTCAAACTTTCCCGGCCGCATCCGCCGGGCACCGTCGAGCATGTGATCATCAGCAGTGGACGGGCGCGCCTCGGGCCGGCGGATCAGCCGCTGGAGCTGAGCGCCGGGGATTACATCAGTTACTCCGCCGATCGCGAGCACGTTTTCGAGGCCCTGGAGCCGGAGACCACCGCTGTGATGCTGATCGAGCAGGGCTAGCACGGCGTTGACGGTTCGTTTATTGAAAATGATTCTCAATTATATTAGTGTGCCCGCCTGTTTTGACGCCGGGGCAGGCGCGTAGCCCGGCGTCGCCGTTTGTTGCCCTTCAAGGACCGAAGATGAAAATCGCTATTCCTTCCATACTGTTACTCGCCGGTTTGACGGCGACGCACCCGGCCACCGTGTTGGCCGCTGCACCGCCCGCCACGGCGGATCAGGGCCAGAACGACACGGCCAACAACGATTTCAGCTTCGTGCGCTATCGCGCGGATTACCGCGTTAACGCCAACGCCACCAACGTGAAGACGGAAAGCTACGAAGTGCTGCTGAAAACCAAGGCGGCGGTCGAAAAATTCAGCCAGATCCGCCTGAGCTACAGCGAGAAAATGGAAACGCTGGAGGTGGTCGCCGCCTATACGCTGACCGCCGACGGCCAGCGCCACGATGTGGCGCCCGATCGCATTTATACCCAGGAAAGCTATTCCAGCGCCACGGCGCCGCTGTATGCCGATCGCAAGGTGCGCGTCATCGTGTTCTCCAACCTGGCGCCGGGCTCGCGCGTGGTGTACGAACTGCGCCGCACGCAGAACACCCCGTATTTCCCTGACTATTTCGGCCTGTGGGAGACGTTCAGCGTTTTCGATCAGTTCGACGACGCCGAAGTGACCCTGCAGGCGCCGGCCAAGCTGCCGATGCATATCTTCACGCGCGGCGTCGAGGGCGGGGACCAACCGCAAATCCGCAACGGCCAGGCGCACTGGCGCTGGCATTATTCGCGCAGCGCGCCGATGAAGGCGCAAAACTGGGCGGCGGACAGCTGGACCTTCAGCCCGACCATCATGGCCAGCACCTACCGCGAGTGGCCGCAGTTGGCCAAGGCCTACCAGCTGAAGGCCGGCGCGGCGGCGAAGGTGACGCCGGGCATTCAGGCGCTGGCGGACAATATCACCGCCGGTATCAGCGATCGGCGCGAGCAGGCGGAGGCCCTCTATCGCTGGGTGGCGCAAAACATTCGCTACGTGGCGGTGTACCTGGGCAACGGTGGGCTGGAGCCGAATTCGGCGCAGAGCATTCTCGATAACCATTACGGCGACTGTAAGGATCACGTGGTGATCCTGGAGGCGCTGCTCGCCGCCAAAGGCATTGAAAGCTCGCCGGTGCTGATCGGCATGGATGAAGGCCCGATCCTGCCTAAAGTGCCGCTGCTTGGCCGCTTCAATCACGCCATCACCTACGTGCCGGAATTCAAACTGTACCTCGATTCCACCAATCCTTGGGCGCGTTTCGGGCAACTGCCTGAGGGCGATTTGGGCGCGCCGGTGCTGCTGACGCGCGACGCCAGGCTGGCGCGCACGCCGGGCAGCGATGAGCAGCCGGTCAAGAGCGCGCTGAACGTCGATTTCGTGTTCGACAAGGCGGGCAATCTGCGCGGACAGACCGAGCGCCGGCTGAGCGAAGTGGAAGAAATTGACCTGCGGGGCTACTTCTCGCAGATCAACCGCCAGAACCGGGCGCAGGCCGAAGCGACGATCATGTCCGCTTCCGGCATCGACGGCAACGGCGAAGTGGCGATGAACAGCGATCCGCTGGATCTCAAAAAGCAGTTCGGCTATCGCTTCCGCTTCAAGGCGGACGACTACGTCGATTTCGGCGTGGTGGGCGGCATGACGTTGCCCAACCCGCCCGGCGGCAAATCGTTCCGCACGCTGTATACCACCACGGCGGCGCCGGGCAACGAAACGCCGTTCTACTGCACCGCGCAGCGCTACGACGAAACCTACCGTCTGCAGCTGCCGGCCAACGTGCCGATCATCGCCATTCCGAAAGATCGGCAATTCCGCAATGCGGCGGGCGACTATCGCGTCGAGTGGCGGCGCGACGGGCAGCAGGTGACCGTCAATCACCGCCTGCAGGTGAACGCCATTCGTGGCAAGGAAGCGCTGTGCCAGGCGCAGGATTACCCGGCGTTCCGCGAGCTGTTCCAGCAGGTGCGGCGCGGTTTCCGCGGCCAGGTGGTGTACGGTGAATTGGCCAACGGCAAATAGGCCGCTGTTCTTACTCTGATAAAAATGGCCCCCAACCAGACGCCGGTTTGGGGGCCGTAGTGTGCCCGTCAGGCGATATCGACCGCGCGCACCTCTTTGGATCTCAACTTCACGCGGATCGGCACCGATTTATACGAAGGCGTGCCGCTTTCCTCATCGATGTAATGCAGCGGCACCAGCACGTTGGCCTCCGGATAGTAGGCGCCGACCGAACCGGCTGAGATGTTGTAGGCGATCACCGTGATGCCTTCCAGGCGCTGGGTGCTGCCGGGCAGCGCCGTTTCCAGATCGACCACGTCGCCATGCTCCAGCCCCAAACGTTGCAGATCGCTGTCATTCATGAACAAGACGTCGCGCCGGCCAAAAACCCCGCGGTAGCGATCGTCCAGAGCATAGATGGTGGTGTTGTACTGATCGTGGCTGCGCAGCGTGATCAGCCGCAGCGTGTCTTTGTCTGCCGTTGTCTCGTCCTCATGCAGCCCGCTGAATACGGAAAACATCGCCTTGCCCGTCGCCGTCGGCCACTGGCGCTCGGTCGGCGGCAGCGGCATGCGGAAACCGCCGGGTTGACGAATGCGCGCGTTGTAATCGTCGAAGCCGGGGATGGTTTTTTCGATCAAATCGCGGATCACGTCGTAATCTTCGATCAGCTCATCCCAGGGCACCTTGCTGGCGGACATCGCCGCTTTGGCCATGCCGGCCACAATGGCGGGTTCCGAACGCAACAGCTCCGACGCCGGTTTTAATTTGCCGGACGAGGCGTGAACCATCGACATCGAATCCTCCACCGTCACCGATTGTCGCCCGCCGGCCTGCATGTCCAGTTCGGTACGGCCCAGGCAGGGCAGAATGAGGGTTTCTTTCGCCACCAACAAATGGCTGCGGTTGAGTTTGGTGCCGATATGCACGCTTAATTCCAGCGCTTTCATCGCCGGGAAACTCTGCTCGGGGTCCGGCAGCGCCACGGCGAAGTTGCCGCCCAGGCAGATCAACGCCTTCGAGGCGCCGTCGATCATCGCCTGCATGCATTTCACGGCATCGTGACCGTGGGCTTTGGGCGGCGTGAAGCCAAACACCGTTTCCAGCTTCGCCAAAAAATCGGCCGAGGGTTTTTCGGTGATGCCGACGGTGCGGTTGCCCTGCACGTTGGAGTGGCCGCGCAGCGGGCAGATGCCGGCGCCCGGTTTGCCGATGTTGCCGCGCAGCAACAGCAGATCGGCAATCAGGCGTACGTTGGCGGTGCCTTTATTGTGCTGCGTAATGCCCATGCCGTAGGTCACGATGGTGGCGTTGGATTTCGCGTAAGCGGCGGCGACCTGTTCCAGATCCTGGCGCGCCAGGCCGCTCTCCGCCTCAATCGCATCCCAACCGGTGGTCTTCAGATCGGCGGCAAAATCCGCAAAACCGTCCGTGTGCTCGGCAATAAAGGCGTGGTCCAGCGCATTGCCATGTTCGTCATCCAACTGCAGCAGCGCTTTGGCGATGCCTTTGAGCGCTGCGGCGTCGCCGCCGGCCTTGACCTGATAGTAGGTGGAGGCGATAGGGGTCGAACTGTAGGTCGCCATTTCGATGACGTTTTGCGGATCGGTGAAACGCTCGAGCGCCCGCTCGCGCAGCGGATTGAACACGATAATCGGCACTTTTTTGCGCGCCAGTTCATGCAGCGTGCCCATCATGCGCGGGTGATTGGTGCCCGGATTGTGCCCGATGGAGATAATCAGCTCCGCGCTGTCAAAGTCATCCAGCGACACGGTGCCTTTGCCGATGCCGATCGACTGGGGCAGACCAACGCTGGTCGGCTCATGGCACATATTGGAACAGTCGGGGAAGTTATTGCTGCCAAATTCCCGCGCAAACAGCTGGAACAGATAGGCAGCCTCATTGGACGCCCGGCCGGAGGTATAAAACTCCACCTGCTCCGGCGGCAGCGTCTGCAAAACGGCGGCAATGCGTTGAAACGCCTCATCCCAGGCCAGCGGTCGCAGCGTGTCGGTCCCGGCGTCATAGAACAGGGGCGTGGTCAGGCGACCATAATCCTCCAGTTCATAGTCGGTTTTCCGCAGCAGTGAGGTCACGGTATTTTGCGCCAGGAATTCGGCCGTCACGCGTTTGCTGGTCGCTTCCCAGGTCACGGCTTTGGCGCCGTTTTCGCAAAACTGGAAGGTGGATCGATGTTCTTTATCCGGCCATGCGCATCCCGGGCAATCAAACCCGTCGGGCTGATTGGTGCGCATCAGCGTTACCGGCGCCTCCAGGGTATCCATCTGTGTGCGCACGGCGATGGCCGTCGCTTTCAGCGCGCCCCAACCGCCGGCGGGCCCATCGTAGGGATGAACACCGGGCACTGCTCGTCTTTTCGCCATTATTGATTGCCTCCGACACCGCTTACGATAAATGCAGGTGATTGATTTACTATGAATATTATCCTTATCGTCCAAGGCGGACCGCAGGCGTCGCCGTCGTTGAACGCAGGCCTGTCGATTCAGTATAGATGAGTGAAAAAGGAGACAGCGGTCATCTGTGCGGGGAGAGCGGCGGCCCGTCTAATCGGAGGCAGGCCGCCGGAGGGTTACTTTTTCACCACCAGCCCCACGCCGCGGCCGCGCGGATCGGACGCGGTTTCCGGCGTGCGGCCATCGATGCGGATGACCTGAATATCCCCCATGTTCCAGCCCTGGTCTTCGAGGGTGTAGCCCATGGTTTTCAGCTCGTCCGCCGGTTTGCCGGTCAGCGGCGCGAAGCTGTCGTAATAAACGGTGTCCTTCGGCAACAGTTGGTGATGCACGCGCTGGGCGGCCACCGCCTGCGCCAGCGGCAGATGGTAATCGTAGAGGTTGTTGATCACCTGAAAGATCGAGGTAAAGATGCGCGATCCGCCCGGCGTGCCGATCACCAGGGTGACGTCGCCGTCGCGGGTGATGATGGTCGGGCTCATCGAGGAGAGCATGCGTTTGCCCGGCTCGATGGCGTTGGCGTCGCTGCCCACCACGCCAAAGGCGTTGGCGACGCCGGGTTTGGCGCTGAAGTCGTCCATCTCGTCGTTGAGCAGGAAACCGGCGCCTTTGACCACCACGCCGCTGCCGAAGTCCCAGTTAAGCGTATAGGTGTTGCTGACCGCGTTGCCGGCCGCATCGACGATCGAGAAGTGGGTGGTTTGGTGGCTTTCCAGCCCCGGCCGCACCTGCTCGGTCGGCGAGATCGCCATCGGGTTGATCTCGGCGGCGCGTTTTTGCAGGTAGTCGGGGGCGATCAGCTGCGCTTCCGGCACGTTAGTGAAATCCGGGTCGCCGAGGTAGTCGGCGCGATCGGCGAACACGCGTTTTTCGATTTCCGCCAGTAGGTGGATATAGCGCGCCGAGTTCAGCGGTACGCCCTTGAAGTCGGCGGCGCGATCTTCTTTTATCCCCAGCAGCTGCGCCAGCGCGATGCCGCCGGAGCTGGGTAGCGGGGCGGTATACACGGTGTTGCCGCGCCAGCTGATGCGCATCGGCTCACGCCATTTCACCCGATAGTCGGCCAAATCCGCTGCGCCGATCAGCCCGTTATCGCGCTGCATTTGCGCCACCAGCAGGCGGGCGGTTTCGCCGTGATAAAAATCGTCGGCGCCCGATTTGGCGATGCGCTCAAGGGTGGCGGCCAGCTCCGGCTGTTTGAACACCGTGCCGGGCTTCATGGCGCCGAAATAGTCGCCGAAGTTGGTTTTACCGGCAAACAGCTTGTTGGCGTCTTCGCGGTACTGATACTGCTGATCCGCCACGGTGAAACCTTGCCGGGCGTAGCCGATCGCCGGCGTCAGCAGTTCGGCCCACGGCAGCTTGCCGAAGCGTTTATGGGCTTCCCACAGCCCCAGCACGGTGCCCGGCACGCCGGCGGCGCGACTGCCCACCAGGCTGAGATTCTCGATCACTTCGCCTTTCTCGTTCAGATACATAGTTTTGCCGGCGGCCTTGGGCGCCACTTCGCGGTAGTCGAGGAAATAGGGTTTGCCGTCGACGTACAGCGTCATAAAGCCGCCGCCGCCGATATTGCCGGCTTCAGGGTAGGTCACCGCCAGGGTAAAGGCGGTGGCGACCGCCGCATCAACCGCGTTGCCGCCGGCCTGCAGAATATGCGCGGCGACTTTTGCGCCATACTGATCCGGAGCGGCGACCGCGCCGGCGGTCAGATCGGCGGCACAGGCGACGGGGACGGCGCAGGCCAGGGCCACGCTCAGAGCTATCGTTTTCAATAAACCGGCAGACATAGAAGATCCTTTTAGCGATGTTCAGTTATCAGGTGAGTTCAACTAATTATTTTTGAAACAGCAGGTTAGCGCGTTTTATTCGGGCTGTTGCGGCGCTTTATTGAAGGTAGCAGCGGTCAGGCGGGGCCGCCTGACCAGAGTAGCAAATCGTGATGTGGCGCGTTATGCGTCGGCCGGCAGCATCGATTGCAGCCATTGGCAGAAGTGCCGGGCGAGCGGATTGTGTTCGCTGTCGCGATGCAGCAGCCACGCCCAGTTGGCGCCGCGCACGCGTTGCTCGGTTAACGGATGCAGTAACCCGGCGTCACGCGCTTGCTGCGCCAGCAGCTGACTGACCAACGCGATGCCCAGCCCCTGGCAGACGGCGTCCAGCAGCAGGCCGGGATCGGAGAAATTCAGCCCGCTGTCGCGCTGGCCGACGTGCGCGCCGCCCGCCACCGTCCAGTGGCTCCAGTCCATTTCGCGTTCGCCGTGCAGCGTGACGCGCTGCTCCGCCGCCAGCGCCAATAGGCTGGGGTGACAGGCGGGATAAAGCCGGTCGGTGCAGAGAACCTTAAAGGTGCAGTCCGCCTGCGCGCTGAGATCGTCACGGATCGCCAGATCGATACTGTCCGTCGCCATATTCGGCGGTTCAAAGCTGGTGAACAGCCACAGGTCGACCTGCGGATGCTGCCGATTGAAGTCG
The DNA here is from genome assembly GCA_026979955.1 of Megalurothrips usitatus. Taxonomy (NCBI): domain Eukaryota; kingdom Metazoa; phylum Arthropoda; class Insecta; order Thysanoptera; family Thripidae; genus Megalurothrips; species Megalurothrips usitatus. The sequence continues at coordinate 86,161 of JAPTSV010000039.1, forward strand.
CCCAGCCGCGGCATCAGCCAGTGCCGGGCGAAAGCCGGAGTGGTGTTGACGATCAGCTGATTGGGTTTGCGGTACTGATCCAAACGGCGAATGCCGACGGCCAGCTGTTGCAGCATCACCTGTGCGGTGCTGAACAGATCGTGGCCGGCGTCGGTCAGCGTTACGCTGCGGCCGGTGCGGAAGAACAGCGGCTGTTCCAGAAATGCCTCGAGGCTGCGGATCTGCTGGCTGATCGCCGATTGGGTCAGGTGCAATTCTTCGGCGGCCTGATGAAAACTGCCCAGGCGCGCCGCCGCTTCAAAACCGCGCAATGCGCTTAACGGGGGCCAGTGTTTTAACATTATCAATAAGCCTGTCTAATCAGATATCCACTAAATATATCGTTTGTCGCAGCGGCAGGGGAAGACTAGCATGAGATTCAATTCCCGGAGAGCGAAAAAACCGGTTAACCAGTTGAATTTAAATTAATTAAAAGAGGGTGTTTATGTCAACGCGCCGCACCTTTATCAAGCAGCTTTCGGCGGTGGCCGGCGTCGGCTTGACGGCATCATTGGGTATTTCGTTACGCGGTCACGCAAAAGCTGCGCTTAATCCGGCCTGGCGGATGCCTGACGAAGGGGAACCGCAGCAGCGGGCATTTCTCGCCTTCGGCGCGCAGCGCGCGATTTGGGGCGACTTCACGGCGGACGTGCGGGCGGCGCAGGGGCGTATCGCCCGCGCCATTGCCGAGTTTCAGCCGGTGACGGTATTTTGCCGCGAGCATGAACGGCAATTGGCCGAGGCCACCTGCGGCAGTCACAACGTTAGCTATGTCGTCACCGAGCTGGATGACATCTGGGTGCGCGACATCGGCGCCAATTTCGTCGTCAACGGCGCCGGCGAACTCGGGGCGGTGGATTTCAACTTCAACGGCTGGGGCGATAAACAGCAGCATACCAGGGATGCGCACCTGGCGGCGTTTGCCGCCAACCGCTACGGTGCCGCCCAACTGCGCCGCAGCGCACTGATAGGCGAAGGCGGCGGTATCGAAGTGGACGGGCACGGCACCGGCATCATGACCGAAAGCAGCTGGGTGAATGCGAACCGTAATCCAGGCTGGAGCCGGGACCGGGTGGAGCAGGAGCTGAAGGCGATGCTCGGCCTGCGCAAAATTATCTGGCTGCCGGGCATTAAAGGCCGGGACATCACCGACGCCCACGTCGATTTTTACGCCCGCTTCGTGCGGCCGGGCGTGGTGGTGGCCAATCTGGACACCGACCCGGCCTCTTACGATCATGCGGTCACCCAGACGCATCTGGCGATCCTCAAGACAGCGACCGACGTCGACGGCCGCACGCTGCAGGTGCATACGCTCTCGCCGCCGCAGGCACCGCGCGACAGCCGATTCAGCCGCAACAATCCGGATTTTGCGGCGGGCTACATCAACTATTTCGTCATCAACGGCGCGGTGATCGCCCCGGAGTTTGGCGATCCGCAGGCGGACCGGGCGGCGCTTGAGCTGCTGACGGCGCTCTATCCGCAGCGCAAGGTGGTGCAGCTGGAGATCGACGCCATCGCCGCCGGCGGCGGCGGCATTCACTGCGCGACCAACCAACTGCCGGTGCATGGCAAACCAGACCCGTGAATGTTCAAAAAATGCGCACGCGGTTGTTTGTCGCCATAGGCTATGGTTGGCTGAGTGGAAACATAAGGAGGCCATAATGAACGACTCACCCTTGAGCATTCCCACCTGGTATCGCGATCCGCACGCAGAGCAGGCCATGGCCGAAGGCCATGCGCCCATCTGGCGGCATCTGCTGAGCCTGGTGCCGGAACGCGAACTGTCCGGCGTCAGGGTGCTGGACTTCGGCTGCAATCAGGGCGGTTTTCTGCGCCTGTTGCATCAAATTCGGCCATTTAGTGAGGGGATCGGCGTTGATATCGCCCGCCAATCCGTCGAACAAGCCAACCGCCTGAAAGGAAACCTGCCGATCGTTTATCAGACCGACACGCGGTTGACGGGCTATGAGAATCACTTCGATATCGCCTTCAGTCATGAAGTCATCTACCTGATTGAAGATATCGCGCAGCATGCCGCCGATATGCTGCGGGTGCTGAAGCCGGGCGGCGTTTATTATGCGGTGACCGGTTGCCACACCGACAACCCGCTGTGGCCGCAATGGCGCGAAAGGGTGGCTGAACAGACGCATACCGTGGTGCAGGATCGTTCTCTGGACGATTATGCGCGTATTTTCTCCGCCGCGGGGTTCCAGGTCTCTGCCCGCAGGCTGGGCTTTTCCGGCTTCGTGCCCTATGAGCCGGACGGCTGGATGCCGACTATTTCGGCAGCGATCGACTACTATTGGCACACCAAAACGGTGTTTAGGCTGGTTAAACCCTAAAAATCCCACGCGGCGCCGCCCCCGGCTGAAGTGGAACGCTTTATTGCATTGGCTAAAAACCCTGCGCCAATGTGCTGAAACCACGCTGAATGAGATTGCGCCACCGTTTTCCGCTTCGAAAAGATTTTACGCAATCCTTACGCAACCCTTTCAGAAGCGCATTCCGGCATTCGATATATTGAGAATAGTCATTCTCAATAGGATCGTATTGCAATGCAGAGGAAAACGCTTTTGGCGCTGGGGCTTTCGCTGTCGCTGGCCGCCTGCGATGGGCAAAACGCCGGCGCGCCGACGGGCGCAGGCGGTGAACGGGAGGTCGGCGTCGTCACGTTGCGCGGCCAGTCTGTAACCCTGAGCAGCGAGTTGACCGGCCGGGTTAACGCCACCATGACCTCCGACGTGCGGCCGCAGGTCGACGGCATCATCAAGCAGCGGCTGTTTACCGAAGGGGCCGAGGTGAAAGCCGGGCAGGTCTTGTATCAAATTGACCCCGCCAGCTATCAGGCCAGCTACGACCAGGCCGCCGCCCAGCTGAAAAACGCTCAGGCCACGGTGCAATCCACCCGGCTCAAATCGCAGCGCTATGCGGCGCTGGTGAAAGAGAACGGCGTTTCCAAACAGGACGCAGACGACGCCAAAGCCGCGTATCTGCAGGCCGTGGCGTCGGTGGCGCAGTATCAGGCGGCGCTGGAAACGGCGCGCATCAATCTCGCCTATACCCAGGTGCGGGCGCCGATCGCCGGCCGCATCGGCATTTCGTCGGTGACGCCGGGCGCGCTGGTCACCGCCAGCCAGACTGATGCGTTGGCCACCATCCGTGCGTTGGATCCCATCTATGTCGATCTGACCCAGTCCAGCGCCCAGTTGCTTAAACTGCGCCGTCAGCAGGCCGCTTTGCAGCGCGGTGCGGTCACGCCGGTCGCCATCAAGCTGGAGGACGGCACGCCTTATGCCCACGCCGGCAAGCTGGAGTTGACCGAGGTGGCGGTGGATGAGGCCACCGGTTCGGTCACGCTGCGCGCGGTGTTCCCCAACCCCGAACATGAGCTGTTACCCGGCATGTACGTCCACGCCACGGTGGATAACGGCGTCGATCCCAAAGCCATCCTGGCGCCGCAGCAGGGCATCACCCGCAACGCCAAAGGGGAAGCCACCGCGTTGGTGGTAAACGCGCAAAACAAAGTGGCGCAACGCACCGTCAGCGCCGAACGGGTGGTGGGCAGCAACTGGCTGATCGACAGCGGGCTGAACGACGGCGATCGCCTGATCGTCGAAGGCACCAGCAAGGTGACGATCGGCGCCGCGGTGAAGCCGGTAGACGTCTCGGTCGACAAAACCCAACGCGGGGAGCAGTGATATGGCGCAGTTCTTTATCCGGCGTCCGGTATTCGCCTGGGTGATCGCCATCATCATCATGCTGTGCGGTCTGATGTCGATCAATTCATTGCCCGTCTCGCAGTACCCGGACGTCTCACCGCCGCAGATCGCCATCTCCGCCACCTACCCGGGCGCGGACGCGGAAACGCTGGAAAACAGCGTCACCCAGGTGATTGAGCAGCAGCTCACCGGCCTGGACGGCCTGCTGTATTTCTCGTCGACCAGCAGCGCCAGCGGCTCGGTCAGCATCAACGTTACCTTTGAGCAGGGCACCGATCCGGATATCGCTCAGGTGCAGGTGCAAAACAAGGTGCAGCAGGCGGAAAGTCGTCTGCCGAGCGCCGTCACCGCGCAGGGCGTGACGGTCAAAAAATCCCAGAGCAGCTTTCTGCTGATCGTCGGGCTGTATGACGAAAGCGACAAGGCGACGATGGCCGATATCTCCGACTATCTGGTCAGCAACCTGCAGGATCCGCTGTCGCGCATCGAGGGCGTCGGGGACGTGCAGGTGTTCGGCTCGGAATACGCGATGCGCATCTGGCTGGATCCGACCAAACTGGCGAGCTTTTCGCTGATGCCTTCCGACGTGCAGACGGCGATCGAGGCGCAAAACACCCAGGTGTCCGCCGGCAAGATAGGCGATCTGCCGGCCGCCGCCGACCAGCAGCTGACCGCCACGGTGAAGGCGCAGTCGCGGCTGCAAACGCCGGAACAGTTCCGCAATATCATCCTGAAAAGCGACAGCAGCGGGGCGCTGGTGCGGCTGGGCGACGTGGCGCGGGTTGAGCTGGGCAACGAAGACTACTCCGCCAGCGCGCACCTCAACGGCCACCCGGCGGCGGGGATCGCGGTCAAGCTGGCGGCGGGCGCCAACGCCCTGAGCACCGCCAAGCTGGTAAAGGCCAAGGTGGCGGAATACCAAAGCGCCATGCCGCAGGGCTACAAGGTGGCCTACCCGAAAGACAGCACCGACTTCATCAACATCTCGATCGAAGAGGTGGTGAAAACGCTGTTTGAAGCGGTGGCGTTAGTGGTGGTGGTGATGTTCGTGTTCCTGCAAAACCTGCGCACCACGCTGATCCCGACCATTACCGTGCCGGTGGTGTTGCTGGGCACCTTCGGCGTGCTGGCGGCGTTCGGCTATTCGATCAATACCCTGACGCTGTTCGGCATGGTGTTGGCGATCGGGCTATTGGTGGATGACGCCATCGTGGTGGTGGAAAACGTCGAACGGGTGATGCGCGAGGATAAGCTGCCGCCGCGCGAGGCGACGGAGAAATCGATGCGCGAAATCACCGGCGCGCTGGTCGGCATCGCGTTAGTGCTGTCGGCGGTGTTTCTGCCGATGGCGTTCTTCGGCGGTTCCACCGGGGTGATCTACCGCCAGTTTTCGATCACCGTCGTCTCCTCGATGGTGTTGTCGGTGGTGCTGGCGTTGACGCTGGCACCGGCCTTGTGCGCCACGTTGCTGAAACCCGCGCACGACGCGCAGACCGACAAAGGCTTGCTGGGCAAATTCAACTGCGGCTATGACCGGCTGCAGGCGAAGTACGCCGATAAGGTCGGCGCAGTGATCCACCGGCCAACGCGCTATCTGCTGCTGTACTGCTTGCTGTTGATCGCCGCCGCCGTAATGTATCTGCGTTTGCCGACCGGCTTCCTGCCCAACGAGGATCAGGGCTCGGTGATGGTGCAGTACACCTTGCCGGCCGGCGCCACCAACGCGCGCACCTCGGCGGTGAGCGAGGCGGTGACCGCCTATTTTCTCGACCAGGAAAAGGCCAACGTCAGCACCATTTTCACCATCAACGGTTTCGGCTTCAGCGGCAGCGGTCAAAACGCCGGCATGGCGTTCGTCAGCCTCAAAGACTGGAGTCAACGCCGCGGCAGCGAAAACACCGCCGACGCCATCGCCAAACGCGCCATGGCGCACTTTGCCTCGCTGCGCGACGCCCAGGTGTTCTCCATGAGCCCGCCGGCGATCGACGGCTTTGGCCAATCCGACGGCTTTACCTTCGAGCTGCAGGCCAAGGGGGCGACCACCCGCGCCGAGCTGCAGGCGATGCGCGATCAGATCGTCGCTGCCGCCGGCAACAACCCGGCGCTGCTGGCGGTGCGCGCCAACACCTTGCCAGACACCCCGCAGCTGCAGGTGGCGATCGACAACGGCAAACTGCAGGCACTCGGCCTGAGCGCCGCGGACGTCAACAGCACCCTCAGCAGCGCGTTCGGCAGCACCTACATCAACGACTTTATCGACCGCAACCGGGTGAAAAAAGTCTATATGCAGGGCGACGTACAGTACCGCGCCAAGCCGGAAGACCTCGACCGCTGGTTTGTGCGCGGCACCAATGCATCGGGCGCCAGCAGCATGACGCCGTTCTCCGCCTTTGCGTCTTCGCACTGGATCTACGGCCCGGAGAACCTGTCGCGCTATAACGGGCTGTCGTCGTTCGAGATCACCGGGCAGGGCGCCGCCGGCGTCAGTTCCGGTACGGCAATGAGCGAGATGGAGAAACTGGCGGCGAAATACTCCGCCGGCAGCAGCTATTCCTGGAGCGGGCTGTCCTATCAGGAACGGCTGACCAGCGGCCAGGCGTCGTCGCTGTACGCCATTTCGCTCATCGTGGTGTTCCTGTGCCTGGCGGCGCTGTATGAGAGCTGGTCGATTCCATTCGCGGTGATGTTGGTGGTGCCGATGGGCGTGGTGGGCTCACTGCTTGCGATCACGCTGCGCGGGCTGGAAAACGACATCTACTTCCAGGTGGCGCTGCTCACCATCATCGGGCTGTCGGCGAAGAATGCCATTTTGATCGTCGAGTTCGCCGAGGAGATGCACCAGCGGGGGGAAACGCTGATTGGCGCGGCGGTTCACGCGGCGCGCATGCGCCTGCGGCCGATCCTGATGACCTCGCTGGCGTTCACCGCCGGGGTGCTGCCGCTGGCGGTATCCAGCGGCGCCGGCGCTAACAGCCGAATCGCCATCGGCACCGGCATTATCGGCGGCACGATCACCGCCACCGCCTTGGCGATCTTTTTCGTACCGCTGTTTTATGTGTTGGTACGCCGCATGTTTACCCGTCGGCCCACCAACTCGCCGTCGCAGGCAGGAGAATAACGTGTTGCAACGAGTCATGATGTTAACTTTACCGCTGCTGCTGAGCGGGTGTCTGTCGCTGGATCCGCACTACCAGCGCCCGGCGGCGCCGGTGCCCGCCAACCTGCCGCAGGGCGAGGCCGCAGGCAAGCAGGCGTTGAGCTACCCGGACGTCGCCTGGCGCGACTATGTGCAGGACGCCAGGCTGCGGCAGGTGGTGGCGATGGGGCTGAACAGTAGCCGCGATCTGCGTGAGGCGATCGCCAATATCGCCTCGGCGCGCGCCCTGTACGGTGAGCAGCGCTCGGCGCTGTTCCCGACGATCAACGCCACCGCCGACGGCAGCCGCGGGCGTTCGCTGACCGGCAACGGCAATGCCACCGCCATCAACCAGAGCTACGAAGCGCAGGGCGGCGTCAGCGCGTTCGAGCTGGATCTGTTCGGCAAGAACGCCAGCCTGTCGCGGGCGGCGTTCGAAACCTATCTGGCCAACTCGGAAGCGGCGAAAAGCACCCGTCTGACGCTGATCGCCGATATCGTCACCGACTGGGTGGCGGTGGCGGCCGAGCGCAGCAATCTGACGATAGCGCAGCAGACGATGGAAAGCGCCAAACGTTCGCTGGACGTGACGCGCAACAATCAACAGCACGGCATTTCGTCGCTGGTCGACGTGGCGTCGGCGGAAACCGTTTATCAGCAGGCGCGTTCGGACGCCGCCAGCTACGCCACCCTCGCCGCGCAGGCGAAAAACGCGCTGGATTTGGCGGTGGGGCAAAGCGTGCCGGAAAACCTGCTGCCCGGCGGTATCGATGCGCTCGGCGAAATCATGCGCAATCTGCCGGCCGGGGTGTCTTCGCAGGTGCTGCTGATGCGGCCGGACGTGCTGCAGGCCGAGCATAACCTCAAATCCGCCAATGCCAACATCGGCTCGGCGCGGGCGGCATTCTTCCCGTCGATCAGCCTGACCGCCAGCGGCGGCGTGGGCAGCGGTGAACTCTCGTCGCTGTTCAGCCACGGCGCCGGCGTCTGGTCGTTCGCCCCGAGCATCAGCCTGCCGATCTTCAGCGGCGGCTACAACACGGCTCAGCTCAACTACACCCAGGCGCAGAAAGACCTGTATGTCGCCACCTATGAGAAAGCGGTGCAGACGGCATTTCAGGAAACCGCCGACGCGCTGGCGCGCAAAGCCACGCTGCAGGAACAGCTGGCGGCACAGACCGGCTATGTGGCGGCGGCGCAGCAATATTATCGCCTGGCCGAACTGCGTTACCGCCAGGGCGTGGACAGCTACCTGACGCTGCTGGACGCGCAGCGCACGCTGTATACGGCGCAGCAGTCGCTGATCGCCGCACAGCAGACTGCGTACGACAATCAGGCGACCCTGTATAAAGTGTTGGGCGGCGGGGTTGCCGCCGAGCGGCAGGGGGACGGCGTCATCGCCGATAAGGCGGCGCTCAGCCTCTAACCGTCGACCGCGCGCGCCGCGAGTTGGGCGGCGCGCGGTTTACTTATGGAAAGTGTAAAGAAACGGAAAACCCGCGCGGCGGCCCGAACTCGCCGCGGCGGGCAGAGTCAGACAGATAATTGCATTCACCTTTTCTTCATATCGGCTCGAGGTCGTCATGGCAGAAGACATTCAGCAACAGGTCATCGCGCTTATCGCCGCATTCAACGCACCAGGGCGGCAGAAGAAGGGGGCGGTCATCACCCCGGAAACCGAGATTAACACCGCGCTCAACCTGTCGTTCAGCGACTCCAACACGCTGATGCGCCGCTACTTCGATACCTTCGGCGTCGACAGCAGCAACTACAACCACGAGCTGTATTTCCAGCCGCCGAGCAATACCGGGCGCTGGTTTTCCCCCTCCGCCTGTAAAGAACACACCCGGCCGCTGTGCGTATCGATGCTGGTGCGCTCGGCGCGCGCCAAACGCTGGCTGTACGACATCCATTTTCTTATCGAGCAATTGCGCTAGCGCCAGGTTACTGCTCCAGCAGCTCGGCGAATTTCGCCAGCCACTGCGGATGCGCCGGCCAGGCCGGGGCGGTGACCAGGTTGCCGTCGACGTGCGCCTGATCGATGCCGATCTCCGCATAGTGGCCGCCGCCGAGCCGCACCTCCGGGGCGCAAGCCGGGTAGGCGCTGCAGGTGCGGCCCTTCAACACCCCGGCCGCCGCCAGCAGCTGCGGGCCGTGGCATACGGCAGCGATCGGTTTTTTGGCGGCGTCGAACGCCTGCACCAGCGCGATCACGTCGGGATTCAGGCGCAGGTATTCGGGCGCACGACCGCCGGGGATCAACAGCGCGTCATAGTGTTCTTCTTTGGCGGCGGCAAAGTCGGCGTTCAGGGTGAAACGATGACCGGGTTTCTCGCTGTAGGTCTGCGCGCCGTCAAAGTCGTGGATCGCGGTCTGGATGTAGTCGCCGACGGCTTTGTCGGGGCACACGGCATCCACCCAATGGCCAAGCATTTGCAATGCCTGAAACGGCACCATGGTTTCGTAATCTTCGGCGTAGTCGCCGACCAGCATCAGGATTTTTTTCTTGCTCATGATCACAACTCCTGCAGGAGGGGGAATGCCTAAGGTATAGCCCAGCGCCCCTGGGAATGCGAACCGCAAAGCGCCTATCTATACTCGTGATACTGCGGCGCTTTCTCGCCGCTCAACCCAGGGAGGATCCCCGATGCTGAATCTGGCTACCTTGCTTGAAGAAAGTGCGCGCACCTGGCCGGAACGGCCGGCGGTGATACAGGACGATATACCGCTCAGCTATCGGGCGCTGAATGAAATGGCCAACCGGGTGGCGAATTTACTGGTCGCGCGCGGCGTGCAGCCCGGTGAGCGAGTGGCGCTGGCCTGCCCCAATCGGCCGGAGTTTCCGGCTATCTATTACGGCATTCTCAAAAGCGGCGCGGTGGTGGTGCCGCTCAATATTCTGCTTAAGAGCGCAGAGTTCGACTATTACCTGGCGGACTCGGCGGCGGTGGCGTTGTTTTGCTTCGAAGGCAGCAGCGGCCTGCCGTTGGGGGAAGAGGCGCTGCGGGCGGCGGCGAAGGCGGAGCAATGCCGTGAGGTGTTTATCATCGGCGATCGGCTGCCGCTCGAAGGCGAACGTTTCAGCACGGCGATAGCCGCACAGGCCACCGAGTTCGCTTCGGCCGCGACGCTCGAAAGCGACACGGCGGTGGTGCTGTATACCAGCGGCACCACCGGCCGGGCCAAAGGGGCTGAGTTGACCCACGCCAACCTGGTGCTTAACGCGCTGGGATCGGTGAGGCTGTTCGACGGCTCGGAAACGGATCCCGATCGCCATCTGGTGACGTTGCCGCTGTTCCACACGTTTGGTTCGACGGTGCAGATGAATGCCGGATTTTCCGCCGCCGCCACCCTGGTGCTGGTCGAACGCTTCGACGCCGCGCAGGCCATCGCGCTGATGCAGCGGCACGGCATTACCTTTTTTGCCGGCGTGCCGACCATGTATTGGGCGTTGTTGAATGCGCTGGATGAGCATACGGATATCGAGCGCCTGCGCAGCACGCTGCGTATGGCGGTGTCCGGCGGGGCCAGCCTGCCGGTGCAGATCCTGGAGGATTTCTCGCGCCGCTTCGGCGTCAACATTCTCGAAGGGTATGGTCTGTCGGAAACCAGCCCGGTCGCCACCTTTAACCATCCGCACCGCGTGACCAAACCCGGCTCTATCGGCCAACCGATCTGGGGCGTGGAGGTTCGCTTGCTCGACGTCACCGGGCAACCGATCGACGGTGTCGATCAGGTGGGAGAGATCGCGGTGCGCGGCTACAACATCATGAAAGGCTATCTGAACCGTCCCGAGGCGACGGCGGAAGTGCTGGAAAACGGCTGGTTCCGCACCGGCGATCTGGCGCGCCGCGATGCCGACGGCTTCTATTTCATCGTCGATCGGGCCAAGGACATGATCATTCGCGGCGGGTTCAACGTCTATCCGCGCGAGATTGAAGAGGCGCTGATTCGCCATCCGGCGGTGTCGTTGGTGGCGGTGATCGGTGTCGAGCATCCTTCGCTGGGTGAAGAGATCAAAGCGGTGGTGGTGTTGAAAGAGACGGAGGAGCCGATCGAGGAAGAGGCGCTGATCGCCTGGAGCCGGGAGAGGCTGGCGGCGTTCAAGTATCCGCGTATCGTCGAGTTTGTCGAACGCTTGCCGATGACCAGTACCGGTAAGGTGTTGAAACGCTGTTTGCGCTGAGGAAAATCCGGCCTGCCGGGGCAGGCCGGGAAACGGGCATCAACCTGGGTAGATGCCACGCTCTTTACGTGCGGTCAGGATGCGCTCGCAAGCCACGATATAAGCGGCGGTGCGCAGGCTGCACTCTTTCTCTGCGGCCTTGTTCCAGACGTGGACCATCGCGTCGGTCATGATCTTGTCCATACGCTCGTTGATCTCGGACTCGCTCCAGAAGTAACTCGCCATGTCCTGCACCCACTCGAAGTAACTGACCGTTACGCCGCCGGCGTTACAGATAACGTCCGGAACCACGGTGATGTTACGGGAACGCAGAATGTCGTCCGCTTCTGGGAAGGTTGGGCCGTTAGCCCCTTCCAGCACCAGCTTGGCGCTGAGGATTTCGGCGCGCTGACGGGTGATCTGGCCTTCCAGCGCCGCAGGGATCAGGATGTCCATGTCAACCGACCAGAACGCTTCGCTTTCGATCTCGCTGGCGCCTGGGAAACCGGCGATCTGCTTGTGCTTGGCCTGGTATTCGGTCAGCGCGGCCAGATCGATGCCGTTGGCGTTGAACAGGGTTGCGGAGTGGTCCTGGATGGTGACGACGCGAGCGCCGACGCCGACGAACAGGCGAGCCGCTTCGCTGCCCACGTTACCGAAGCCTTGCACCGCCACTTTGGCGCCTTCGATCTGCACGCCCAGACGCTTGGCCACTTCGCTGCCGGTCACGAACACGCCGCGGCCAGTCGCTTTCTCACGGCCCAGGGAGCCGCCGAGGTGGATTGGCTTACCGGTTACCACGCCGGTGATGGTGGTGCCGTGGTTCATGGAGTAGGTATCCATCATCCAGGCCATCACTTTGGCGTTGGTGCCGACGTCCGGCGCAGGAATGTCTTTCTGTGGCCCGATGATGAAGCCGATTTCGCTGGTGTAGCGGCGGGTCAGTCGCTCCAGTTCACCTTCAGACAGTTTGAACGGATCGACGCGGATGCCGCCCTTGGCGCCGCCGTACGGCAGGTTGACCGCGGCGCACTTGATGGTCATCCAGGCGGACAGGGCCATCACTTCGTTCAGATCGACGTCAGGGTGGAAGCGGATACCGCCTTTACCCGGCCCGCGCGACAGGTTGTGCTGTACGCGGAAGCCTTCGAAGTGACGGATGGTGCCATCGTCCATCTGCAGCGGGATATCGACAATCAAAGCGCGTTTAGGGTGACGCAGCGTATCAACCCAGCGTGAGAGGTCGCCGAGGTAAGGGGCGACGCGATCGATTTGTTGCAGATATGTAGCCCAAGCGGTGGTGCTGCTGTCTGAAGCGTAGGATAGCTTTTCCATAACCAACCTTTATATTTTAGAGGTATTTATTTCGTTTAACCGTGGATTAGCAAGCGCATAACACTTTGCGCCGCTAAATTTACCACTAATTATGCCGGTTGTTAGCCCCCCGCTCATCGGGCCAGCGGACGGTTTTTCGCCGCCTGCAGGGCGGTAAATGAATAGTTAATTACTTTTCGCCGGGCGTTAGCGGACACATGCATACTTTATGCATATAAAACGCATAAAAACCCTTTATATCTATTTTTCAGAAGCTTGAATGTGATCAAAAAGTTTCATTTTATTTAACTGCTATGTTGACAATGGCGTTTCCCCTCGGCAGCGTTAAAATCCTGTTAAAACGCCGTCTGCCGCCGCGTTTTGCCTGGGCAGCGAGAAGCATGATTCGGGGTTGTTTTACCGTATTGCGGCAGAGAGTGGGCTGAAAAGCGTGTTCACCTGAAACGGACGGGTGACCGCGAGCGGCCGGCCACCCGTTCTGGTTTGGCGAATCAGCGTTTCGTTTAAAGAAGACCGCGCCGCGGTGGCGTGGTCATCCGATACGCATTAGGCGCCGGTATGCTGATAGCGTTGTAATTCCACCGGTTCAGCGCCGATACTCGCCAGATATTCTTTGACGGACGCCGGCGCGGAAGCTTGCGTAAATTGGTAGATGTTTTCATCCGCATCCAACAGCGTCTCCCATTTTACAATGTTCACCCAGCGAGGCTCATTGTCTACGCTGATGCCCGAGTCACGCGAAATAAACCCGTTTTGGTTCGAGATAAATTCCTCTTCAACGCGCTTGTCCAATACGGCAAACGCTTCAGGGCTGAGTGAGGCCGGCAGTTTAAAACTTGAAATTTCAATAATGTAGCTGTTGGCGGAACAGTCCGCCTTGGATTCATAATTCATAATAAAAGTCCTTTAAATTAAATTGCTTATACAACTCAAATTAAGCTGCATCCTTATTGCAGTACTGCAGGTTAAATTTATTCCTGATGTCTGAAATAAATAATTAGGAATAATCTGAATCGGCGCTTTGCTTTATGCAAAACATGATGATTTGCATGAGATTTTTCTTGCATAAGGGAGTTTGCTAATCAACTTGCCAACGGCCTTAAGCAATAATTCAATAACGATGGTGCGGTTATTAATGTCATTGGCAAAGGGGCGGTTTTTAAATAAAAAAACGGTAGATGAACGGCGTGGTTAACCTATTTCCTTTTCCACTTTGAAGGGGCGGGCGTTATTTCGCCGGCGACCGGCAATGGCCAATCATGCCCCCCCGTCGGGATAAAAGGTCACTTGCGGCGCAGCCGGTGGTGAGGGGGAACCAACGCCATCCGCTCGGCAAGCGGCGGCAACTGCGGTATGCTAAGCGGCTGAACAACAAACCAAACCGGGCTATACGGAGACACCCCAGCGTGGCGAATTCTTCTTCTCAACTTGAACTGTTGCGGTCGGTCGCCGACGGCATCGCGGCCCTGTTTTTCCCGAATGCGGAAGTGGTGATCCACGATTTGGCTGCCAACAAGATAGCCTACCTGGCGAACAACCTGTCGAAGCGCAAACCGGGCGACGACGCGGGGCTGGAGGATTTCACGTTTGATGGCGGCGCCAACGTGACCGGCCCCTACGAAAAGCTGAACTGGGACGGCAAAAAGATGCGCTCGGTGAGCATCGCCGCGCGCGACGAGCAGGGTAACCCCAGCTATCTGCTGTGCATCAACCTGAGCACCGCGATGTTCGAGGACGCCCGCAACGCGCTGGATATGTTCCTGTCGGTCACGCGATTGCAGCCGCAGCCGCAACAGCTGTTCAAAGACGACTGGCAAGAGAAGATCAATACCTTCCTGCATGACTGGCTGCGGCGCGAGAACGCTGCGCTCGGCGCGCTGAGCCGCGAACAGAAACGGCGGCTGGTCAGCGATCTCTATCATCAGGGGGCGTTCAAGGCCAAAAGCGCGGCGGACTATATCGCCAACGTGCTGTCGATGGGGCGCGCTACGGTGTACAAGCATCTGCGGGAATTGAAGCAAGAGTAAACGCGGCGGGAAAGGTGGAAGAAAGGGGCGGCGCTGGCCGCCCCTTTTCGTTACCAGCGGTAGTTCACCGAGGCGATGACGCTGCGGCCGCTGCCGTAGAAGCAGGCGTACTCGCCGCTGCAGGATGAAACGTATTTCTTGTCCGTCAGGTTCTGCACGTTGAGCTGCAGCGCCGCACCGCGCAGCGCCGGCGAGGCCTGGCCGAGATCATATTTCACCATGGCGTCGTACAGCGTGTAGTGCGGCACGTCGTACTGGCCGGTGGCGTCGGCCGGCGCATCGCCGATGTAACGCACGCCGCTGCCGACGGTCAGGCCGTTGAGCGCACCGCTCAGGAAGCTGTAGCTGCCCCAGGCGGACGCCGCGTGGCGCGGAATACCCGCCGGGCTGTGGCCGATTTCGTCCGCCGAGTTGGAGTCTTTGGTCACCACGTCGGTGTAGGTGTAGGCGGCGATCAGCTTGATCTCCGGCGTCGGCTGAGCGTGCACTTCCGCCTCAATCCCTTTGGATTTCACCTCACCGATCTGCTCGTAGGCGGAGGTGAGACGGTTGTAAGACGCCACATTGCGTTGGGTGATGTCGAACCAGGAGAGGGTCAGCAGGGTGTTGCCGCCCGGGATCTGGTACTTCACGCCCACCTCGGTTTGTTTGCCGGTGGTCGGCTTGAGCGGGTCGGCGCCCGGCGCGCTCGGGTACAGGTTAGGATCGAACGAGGTGCTGTAGCTGACGTACGGCGAAATGCCGTTGTCGAAGGCGTAGAGCAGGCCCGCACGGCCGGTAAACTGGGCATCGTTGTAGGTCTGCTCTTTGCCGCCGCTGGTGCGATCGCGGGTGTTGACCTGCGACCAGTCCTGACGGCCGGACAGCAGCAGGTTCCAGTTATTCCACGCCAGCTGGTCCTGCAGATACACCCCGACCTGATTCAGCGTCTTCAAATCGCTGGAAGCCAGCGCCAGCGTGCTGCCATCGATGCTGGGGCGAACCGGGTTGGCCCAGTCGATCGGGTAATCGTTGCCGCGATCGCGATACATCTTCGAATCGATATGGCTGTAGCGGTAATCCAATCCGCCCAGCACCGTGTGCTTCACCTCGCCGGTGTCGAACAGGCCCTTCAGTTGGTTATCCACGCCAAACTCGTTGGTCATCTGCGTTTCATGCTGCGCCATGCGGGTGACGGTGTGGTCGTTGACCTTCGAGTTTACGTTATAAACCAGATATTTATAGTCCTCATCACGGTGGGTGAAGCGCAGATTCTGGGTAAACGACAGCGCATCGCTGAAGTTGTGCTCGAGGCTGTAGCCGATCGACGCCTGCTCGCGCCGCGACTTGTTGAAGCTGGGTTCGCTGATGTTGAAGTCATAGGGCACATAGCCCGCGCTGGTCGGGAACAGCGTGCCGGCGCGCGGCAGGAAGTTGCGCGATCCGGCTTTCGGATCGTTCTGGTAGCTGGTCAGCAGCGTAAAACTGGTGTCTTCGTTCGGCAGCCAGGTGAAGGCCGGGGCGATGGCCACCCGTTGCTGCTTGCTGTCTTTGACAAACTCATGTTCGGTTCTGGCGATACCGTTCAGGCGATAGAACAGGGTGTTGTCGTCGTTGAGTTTGCCGCCGAAGTCGAACGCCGTTTCCGCCAGATGACGGTTGCCGGTGCTGAATTTAACTTCGTGAATGCTCTGGGCAGTAGGGCGTTTGCTGGTCATCACCACCACGCCGCCGGGGCTGACCTGGCCGTAAAGCACGCCGGCCGGGCCGTGCACCATTTCCACGCGCTCCAGCAACCAGGGATCGATCTGCCCGGCGCCGCCGTTTTGGCTAGAGAGGCCAAAGTGCAGGCCGTCGAGCAGCTTGGGCGCGTAGCGGAAGCCGCGGCTGATCACTTCGTCATTGCGGTTGGAATTGCCGCGATAGGTGGTGATCACCCCGCTGGTGTAGTTCAAGGCGTCGGCGACCGACGCCGGTTCCTGGTCGTTCATTTGCTCGCGCGTCACCACCGAGATGGACTGCGGGGTTTTGCTCAGCGGGGCGGCGGTTTTGGTGCCGGCGGCGCTCTCTTTGGCGACGATCCCTTTGACGGGAGCGGTCACGCTGCTCTGCGCGTCGGCGGTCACCACCATCGTCTCGTCCGCCGCGGCAAAAGCGTTTTGCGCGAAGGGCAGTAGCGCCAGCGTCGCCCCCAGCAACAGCCGGTTGGCGGACATCGCCTCTGCACTATCGTTTTCTATCCCTTTGTTTCTAATATTCATTATCTCTCCTGCATGCCTACTTTTGTGTGTAATGCCACCCTGATAAACCCCGCAATGCCGATGAATACGGTTTCCCTCGTCGACGCGGAGACGTCGCGTTTGCACGACGGCAAAAATCCGACAAATAGTATTGAAAATGATAATGAGTATCAATACGATTGTCAGGTTTTGTAAAAGTCACGCACGTTATGTAAGGGGCGCTATGGAGTTTTTGCCGGAAAAGAGGCCAGAACACGGCCATGAGGGATTGGCGGCGCACTGGCTGCGTGAGGCGGCGGCGGGGCAACCCGCATGGTGGCAGAAGGTTGCCGCTCATGGCACGCCTGTCGTCGACGCGCACGATGAACAGCACGTCAGAATGACCTGGCTATGGCGCGATCCTGCCGGCGACGAGCGGCTCTCGCCGATATGCCGCGTCTATGCCGATATCAACGGCATTACCGACCATCACAGCACGTCCCCCAGCAGCCTGAAAAGGCTCCCCGGCACCGACGTTTGGTACGGCGCGGCCGTTGTCGATCGCCGCTGGCGCGGCAGTTACAGCCTGATCCCGATTACAGCGCGGGATCTTCCTCCCGTCTTCAGCGACGACGAAACGTTGCGCGATCGCCAGCAGCGCGCCTGGTGGGTATCGCTGTTCTCGTTGGCGATCGCCGATCCGCTGAATCGCACCTCGCTGGGGCCGGCTTATCGCCCGCGCGCCGTTTCCCTGGCTCAGGGGCCGGACGCGGACGACCAAAGCGCCTGGCAGGCCGCCGATCGGCCGTTGGATGAAGCGCGGCTACAGCTTTTTCACTGGCACAGCGCACGGCTGGGCACCCGGCGGCGCGTGTGGCTGTATGCCGGCGGCGAGGCGGCGGACAACGCGAACCGCCCGCTGGTGCTGCTGCTCGACGGCCAGAACTGGATCGAAAGGCACGCATTGCTGCCGGTGATTGAGAACGAGACCGCAAAAGGGCATCTGCCGCCCGCGTGCTGGCTGCTGATCGATGCGATCGATGGCGAACACCGGGAAAACGAACTGCCTTGCAACGCCGCCTTTTGGCAGGCGGTGATCGACGAACTGCTGCCGCAGGCGCAGCGGCGCGAACCGTTCAGCGAAGAGGGGGCGCGCACCGTGGTCGCCGGCCAGAGCTACGGCGGGCTGGCGGCGTTATACGCCGGCCTGCACTGGCCCGAGCGCTTCGGCCATGTGCTGAGCCAGTCCGGCTCCTTCTGGTGGCCCACGGTGCAATTCGTTACCCAGTTCGAAAAACGCCACGAGTTGGAGGAAGGCTGGTTGATACGCCAGGTTCGGCAGCGCGGCGCGACCACGCCGACGCTCACCGTGATTCAGCAAGCCGGCGATCGGGAGGCGGACATCGAATTCGTTAATCGCCAGATGCACCAGGCGCTGACGGCGGCCGGACACCGTGCCGACTACCGCGTGTATTCCGGCGGACATGACGCGCTCTGCTGGCGCGGCGGTCTGGTGGACGGCGTGCGCCGGCTGCTTTCCGCAATGAAGTAATCCCACATTTTGACAGACAGGTAAGGCAAATGACTCAGGAACAACAAAACCCGTTCGATGACGAAAGTCTCCGTTTCTCCGTGTTGGTCAACGCGCAACAGCAGTACTCGCTGTGGCCGCAGTTTGCCGACACGCCGCCGGGATGGCGCGTGTTGATGGGGCCGGCGTCGCGCGGTGAATGTATCGACTATATCGAAGCGCACTGGCAGGACATGCGGCCGGCGTCGTTGAAAGCGGCGGATGCGCCGCGTTAATCGCCGCACAGCCACATCGCTACATTCCGTTTGAGGAAAAGGACAGACACCATGTCAGAAACGCTTTCTTTGCCGGATACTCAGGTCGAGTATCGGGATTATCCGCTGGTTGCGGCGCAACCGGGGATCTGGATTGCCGACCAAATCGCGCTGCGGCGCAACAGCTTTGCCGTGGCGCACTACACCGAACTGCACGGCGATATCGATCGTTCGGCGCTGGAGCGCGCGATTCGCCAGGGGCTGGCGGAGGCGGATACGGTTCAGGCGCGCTTCTTTGAGGCGCAGGACGGCCAGCCGGTGCAACGTTTACCGCTGAACGCGGATCCCGCGCGGGTGCTGGCGCCGGAGTGGTTTGACTTCAGCGCGCGGCCAGACGCCGAGCAGGCGGCGCTGGCGCTGATGCACGACGATCTGGCGCAGGATCTGCCCGCGGACGGCGAGCGCCCGCTCTATCGCCATGCGGTGATCCGCATCAGCGCCGATCGCTGGTTCTGGTACCAGCGCTTTCATCATCTGACCCTGGACGGCTTCAGCTTCGAGGCCATCACCCGCCGGATCGCCGATATCTACCGCGCGCTGCGCCACGGGCTGTCGCCGGCGGCCTCGCCGTTTACCCCGTTCGGCAAGGTGGTGGAAGAGTTTCAGCAATGGCAAACGTCGCCCGCACGCCAGCGGGCGGCCGAATTCTGGCGGCAGCATCTGCGCGATCTGCCGTCGCCGCTGTCATTGGCGACGGAAAACCGCGAGGTCGAACCGGGCGCTCGGCCGCTCAAACAGGCGCTGGTGCTGCCGGAGTCGCTGTTTGACGAAGCGCTGTGCGATGCGGCGCTGCAGTCGTTGCAACCGGCCGATATCGTCACGGCGGCGCTGGCGATGTATCTGGCGCGCATGAGCGGCGAAACCCGGCTCTCCATCGGTTTTCCTTTCATGCGCCGCATGGGCTCGCAGGCGCTGGCGGCGATCGGCCCGGTGGTTAACGTGCTGCCGCTGCTGCTGAACGTGACGCCTGAGATGTCGCTGGCGGACGTCTGCCAGGCCACCGCGGCGGAAATCAAACAGGTGCGGCGCCATCAACGCTATGAGGCGGAGCAGATCAAACGCGATCTCGGCCTGGTCGGCGGCCATCAGGAGCTGTACGGCCCGGTGGTCAACGTCAAGGTTTACCACAGCGCCTTGTCCTTCGACGGTCAAGCGGCCGTTACCCATACGCTGGCGATGGGGCCGGTCGACGACCTCGAGTTTGAGATCGGTTTTCGAAGCGGCGTGCTGACGCTGTCGTTGGTGGCCAACCCGGCCAAATACGCGCCGCGCACCTTGCAAGGCCATGCGGAGCGCATTGGCCATTGGCTGCAGCAACTGGCGCGGCGGCCGCATCAGCCGAACGGTCAACTGGCGCTGGTCAGCGAAGGGGAGCTGCGCCAACTCGCGGCCTGGGGGCGCGGCGCTGAGCTGACGCCACCGGCGGGCATGGTGTCGATCATGGACGCTTTCCAGCGTCAGGTTGAGCGACAGCCCGAGGCGTTGGCGGTGACCTGCGGCGATGTGCGCCTCAGCTACCGTCAACTCAGTGAACGGGTGATGCAACTGGGGCGCGTGCTGATCGAAAGCGGCATCGGCGCCGAAGACGTGGTCGCCATCGGCATTCCGCGCTCGGTGGACACGCTGGTCGCGCTGTTTGGCGTGTTGGCCAGCGGCGCGGCCTATATGCCGCTCGATCTGGATTATCCGCGTGAACGTCTGGCGCTGATGTGCGACGACGCGCGGCCGGTGATGCTGCTGACCCACAGCGACACGCGGGCCAACATGCCGGATCTACCGCAGGTCATGTGCCTCGATGAGGCGCAATGCCGGGCGCGCTGCGCGGCCGCCGAGGCCGCGCCGATATCGGACGAAGAGCGGCGCGCGCCGCTGAACGAGGCGCATCTGGCCTACATGATCTACACCTCCGGTTCGACCGGCAAACCCAAAGGCGTGATGTCCACGCACCGCGGGCTGCTGAACCTGTTCTTGTCGCATCAGGCCTCGCTGTTCGGCCCGGCGATTGAAAAATTCCAGGCTCGCCGCGGGCGGCGTTTGCGCGCCGGGCATACCGCTTCGTTCTCTTTCGACTCCTCCTGGGAGCCGCTGTTCTGCATGATGATGGGCAGCGAACTGGTTATCTTCGATGAAGAGCTGCGCCGCGACCCCTGGGCGCTGCTCGAACAGACCCAACAGACCCCGATCGATCTGCTGGACATCACGCCGTCGTTCCTCTCGCAGTTGGTGGATTGCGGCCTGCTGAAGGGACAGTTTCCGCTGCCGGCGTTTGTGATGATCGGCGGCGAGGCGGCGACGCCGACGCTGTGGAACCTGATGCGGCAGCATCCGGAAGTCGAGATCCATAACTATTACGGCCCGTCCGAATACACCGTCGATACCCTCGGCGCACCGGTCACGGCCGCAGACCAGCCGGTGATCGGGCGCCCCCTGGCCAATACCGAAGTCTGGCTGCTCGACAGTCGCCTGCAGCCGGTGCCGATCGGCGCGGCGGGGGAACTGTACATTTCAGGCAAGGGCATCGCGCGCGGTTACCTGCGCCGCCCGGATCTGACGGCGGCGCGCTTTGTCGCCAATCCGTTCGCCGACGGCGAGGTGATGTACCGCAGCGGCGATCTGATGCGTTGGAGCGCGGACGGCCAGCTGGTGTTCATTGGCCGTACCGATCACCAAATCAAGGTGCGCGGCTTCCGCGTCGAGCTGGGTGAAGTGGAGAGCGCGCTGGCTGCCTTGCCGGACGTGGGGCGGGCGGTGGTGATCGCCGAACGGATCGGCGCCACCTATCGCCTGATCGGTTACTGCTCGGTGCAGGATGACGCGCGGCGCGCCTCACCCGCGCTGCAGAGCGAGCTGCTGGGGCAGTTGGCGCAGCGTCTGCCGGATTACATGGTGCCGGCGATCCTGGTGGTGATGCCGGAGCTGCCGCTTAACGTTAACGGCAAGATTGACCGTCAGGCGCTGCCCAAACCGCAGGAGACGCTGGCGCAAAGCCTGCGCGAGCCGGCCACCGAGCAGGAAAGGCTGATTTGCCGCGCCATGGCGCAGCTGTTGGGGATGGAACGCGTCGGCGCCGACGACGATTTCTTCGCGCTCGGCGGCGACAGCATCTCGGCGATGGGGCTGGGCACCGCCCTGCGGCGCAACGGGTATCTGCTGCGGCCGCGTGAGATCTTCGCGCTGCACACCCCCGCGCGTATGGCGCAGGCGATGCAGCCGCTGGCCGTTGGATCTCAGGCCGCGCGCAGCGTGCAGCAAGGCCCGATCGACGGGCTGCCGATCCTGCACTGGTTTGCCGAGACTGGCGACATGCATCGTCTCTTCGCGCACGGCGTTTTCCTGCGCGTGCCTGCCGAATTGCAACCGGCACAGCTGCGTTATGCGTTGGAACAGCTGCGTACGGCACACCCGGCGCTGGGCGCGCGGATCCGCGACGGCCAGTTGGTGGTTGAAACCGCCGCCGCCGGTGAATTGATGCAGCGTCATCCCGTATCCGGCGATCTGGAAACCGCGGCGGAACAGGCGTTTGATGCCGCGCTGGCGCGCCTCAATCCGGCCGAGGGCAGCATGATGCAGGCCATCTTGTTGCAGCGTGACGGGCAGAGCCTCGGGCTGGTTCTGGCGATCCACCACCTGGTGGTTGACGGCGTTTCCTGGCGCATCCTGCTCGACGAACTGCGGCAAGCGGCCGACAGCGCCATGCAGGGGCAGCCGAGCGCGCTGCCGCCGGAGGAAACCTCGCTCTATGAGTGGTCCGCGTGTTTACGGGCCGACGCCGAACGCCGGGAAACCGAGCTGCCGTTCTGGCGGCAGATGCTGGCGGACGGCGTGCCGCGCTTGGGGCGACGCGCGCTGGATCCGCAGACCGATCGTCTCGCTTCGGTGAGCGAACGGCGCACGCTGCTCGACAGCCGGCTGACCGCCGCGCTGCTGGGCGCCTTGCCGCAGGGATACCGCGCTCAGGTCGAAGAGATCATGCTGTGCGCGCTGGCGCTGGCCTGCCGGCGTCATTTCCAGGCCGCTTCGCTGCGTTTTTCGCTGGAGTCGCACGGCCGCGCCGAACTGGACGATAGCCTCGATCTGGCGCGCACCGTCGGGTGGCTGACGGCGGAGTACCCGCTGTGCATCGAACTGCATGACGCCGAACACCACGAGGCCGTGCGTGCGGTGAAACGGGTGACGCGCGCGGTGGCCGATCGCGGCATCGGCTATGGTCAACTGCGCTATTTGCATCCGCAGCGTGACGAACTGGCGGCGCTGGCGCAGCGCAATGCGCCGGAGATCTTGTTCAACTACCTCGGGCGTTTCAGCCAGGATGAGGGGCACTGGACGCCGCAACGCAGCCAAACCCGCTTCCGCGACGCCTTCGCCGTGGCGCAGGATGCGCAACAGGCGCTGTCGTATGGCCTGGAGGTGAATATCTTTGTCGAAGAGCGGCGCGACGGCGCCTGCCTGGCGATCAACTGGAGCTGGCTGGAGGCGATTTTCAGCGAGAGCGACATTGCGCAGCTGCACAGCGGCATCGAGCAAGCGGTGCGTTCACTGTGCGAGTTTGCCGAGCGTCATCCCGAACGCGCGGCGGCAACGTTGGTGGCGGCCGAGATCGCCCAGCCGAACGTTGACGATGAGACGGTGCGCGCCTGGGAGCAAGAGTGCGGGCCGTTGGCGGCGGCGCTGCCGCTGTTGCCGTTGCAACATGGCCTGCTGTTCCATGCGCAGACGGCGCAGCAGGGCGGCAGCTATAACTCGCTGACGCGCCTGAGCCTCTGCGGCGAGCTGGACGAACATCAACTCCAGCAAGCGCTGAATGCGGTGATCCGCCGCCATCCGCAGCTGGCCGCCCGGTTCAACCGCGAGGGGGAACCGCTGCAGCTGATACCGCAGGAAAGCCATTGGCCGCTGGACAGTCGTAAGCTGTCGCCGCTGTCCGAAGAGCAAGAAGCGCAGGCGCTGCATGAACTGGAACAGGAAGAGTTGCGGCGCGATCTGTTTAACCAGTCGGGCGCGATGCTGCATGCGCTGTGGATCAAACACGGCGATAGCGAACGCTACACGCTGTTCCTTAACGCACACCATCTGATTGTCGACGGCTGGTCGACGCCGGTGGTGCTCAACGATCTGATGCTGGCCCTGCGTGAAGGCGAGCAGGCGTTGCCGCCGCTGCGCTCGAACTACGCCGATATCGTGCGCCGCCTGACCGCGCGGGATGCCGACGCCTCGCGCCGCCTCTGGCGTGAGACGCTGCAGGATGTGCGCCCGACGTTGTTGTTCGGTGAATCGCATAACGATCGCGTGCATGAGCTGGAAATGACGCTGCCGCCGGCCGAGGAAAGGCGCTTGCTGACCCTGTGCCGCGAACGCGGGTTGACGCTCAATACCCTGATGCAGGGCATCTGGGCGCTGCAGCTGGCCAGCTGTTGCGGCCATCAGGACGTGGTGTTCGGCTCGCCGGTTTCCGGCCGCTTTGGCCAGATAGAAGGGATTGAGGAACACGTTGGCCTGTTCAGCAACACGCTGCCGGTGCGGGTTCGTCTGCAGCATGACCGTTCGTTGACGGATCAACTGACCGAACTGCAGCATCGGCAGATTGAACTGCTGGAGCACGACGATTTGGGCTTGGGGGAGATCCAGCATCTGGCCGGGGCGGGCACGCTGTTCGACACGCTGTTGGTGGTGGAAAACTATCCGGACAACGACGCTCTGCTGGGCGGCGAAGGGTCGCTGCGCTGCAACGCTATCCGTAACAAAGGCTATACCCACTATCCGCTGACGCTGCTGGTGCTGCCGGGCGAGCGCCTGCGTCTGCTGATGGAGTACCGCGATTCGGTGCCGCAGCCTGAACGCTTCGCCGCGCGGCTGATGGCGCTGCTGCAACAGTGGATTGCCCAGCCGGATCTGCCGCTGCCGCGCTGGCAATTGCAAACGCCGCAGGAGCAGGCGCTGATCGCGGCGGTCAACCGCACCGGGCAGGCGGTGGCGGACACCACCTTGCATCAGGCGATCGCCGATCAAGCGCGGCGCACGCCGGAACGCATCGCGCTGCAGGACGCCGGGCACAGCCTCAGCTACCGTGACATGCAGCGCCAGGCCGCGCTGTTGGCCGAACGGCTGACGGCGGCCGGCATTCAGCCGGGCGATATCGTCGCGGTGGCGTTGCCGCGTTCCGTGCGCCTCAGCCTGGCGCTGACGGCGATTGTGCAAACCGGCGCCGCCTGGCTGCCGCTGGATACCGGTTACCCGGATGAGCGTCTGGCCTACATGGTGGCAGACGCCAAGCCACGGCTGATTATCACCGAGAGCGCCTTGGATGCCCGTTTTGCCGCGCTGGCGCCGACGTTGCGGTTCGATGCGCTGGACGACAGCGGGCGCGAACCGATGCAGCGCGCACCGGCGGGGAACGGCGATTATCCCGCCTACGTCCTGTATACCTCGGGCTCTACCGGGCGGCCGAAAGGGGTGGTGGTGAACCACCGGGCGATCGTCAACCGTCTGTTCTGGATGCAGCATGAGTATTCGCTCGATGCGCAGGATGTGGTATTGCAGAAAACGCCGTGCAGCTTCGACGTTTCCGTCTGGGAGTTCTTCTGGCCGCTGATGGTCGGCGCGCGCCTGGTGATGGCGCCGCCGGAGGCGCACCGCGATCCGCAGGCACTGACGACGTTGATCGACGACTATGGCGTAACCACGCTGCATTTCGTTCCGTCCATGTTGGCTATCTGGGTTGAGGCGCTGAACGAACGTGCGCCGCAGCGCGCCGCCGCCAGCCTGAAACGCGTGTTCTGCAGCGGTGAGGCGTTGTCGTGTGAACTGGCATCCCGCTACCAGGCGTTGGTCGCCGCGCCGCTGCATAACCTGTATGGCCCGACGGAGGCGGCGGTTGATGTCACCTATCAACCGGCGTCCGGCGAGGCATTGGCGGCGGTGAGCGGCGCCGGCGTGCCGATCGGCAAACCGGTCTGGAACACCCAACTGAGCATTCTCGACGCCATGCTGCGGCCGGTGCCCGTCGGCTGCGCCGGCGATCTCTACCTGCGCGGCATTCAGCTGGCCGACGGCTATCTGCATCGGCCGGGATTGACGGCGCAGCGGTTTGTCGCCGATCCCGCCGGCAACGGGGCGCGCATGTATCGCACCGGCGATATCGCCCGCTGGCTGGAAGACGGCAGCGTCGAGTATTTGGGGCGCAGCGACGATCAGCTGAAGATCCGCGGCCAGCGCATCGAACTGGGCGAAATCGAACAGGCGCTGCTGGCGCAGCCGGGAGTAGCGCAGGCGGCGGTGCACGCCATCGAACTGGGTGAGGGCGCGACGGGGCTGGGCGGCGCCGATATGCGGCAGTTGGTCGCCTGGCTGATCGCCCAGCCGGGCGTGACGCTGGATACCGCCGTCCTGCATCAGGCGCTGGAGGCGCGTTTGCCGGCGCACATGATGCCGGTCAGCTATGTCATGACCGACAGCTTCCCGCTCAGCGCCAGCGGCAAGCTGGATCGCAAAGCGTTGCCTCGGCCGCAGCTGAGCCCGCAGAGCGGCCGCGTGCCGCACAGCGACAGCGAGCGCCTGCTGGCGGCGCTGTTCAGCGAACTGCTGGGGCGCGAGACGGTGTATGCCGACGACGACTTCTTCGCGTTGGGCGGCCACTCGCTGCTGGCGATGCGCCTGGCAGCGGAGCTGCGTCGGCGCGTCACCCGGCCGTTGAGCGTCGGGCAGATCATGTTCGCCCGCAGTCTGGAGAAAATGGCGCACCTGCTCGATGATGCGCAGGCCGCCGGCTCGGCCGAGAGCCGCGGCGTCGGCGAGTGCCTGCAGCTGCGGGCGGGCCAAGGCCCGGCGCTGTTCTGCCTGCATCCGGCTTCCGGTTTCGCCTGGCAGTACTCGGGGCTGAGCCGGTATCTGCCGGGGAGTTACCCGATCATCGGTCTGCAGTCGCCAAGACCGGACGGCGTCATCGCCACCTGTGAGGACATTGAGCAGATGGTCGATCGTCATCTCGCCACTCTGCGCCGCCTGCAGCCGCAGGGGCCTTACTACCTGCTGGGCTATTCGCTCGGCGGCACGCTGGCGCATTCGATGGCCGCGCGTCTGCAGCAGCAGGGTGAAGAGGTGGCGTTCCTCGGCATGCTGGATACCTATCCGCCGGAAGGCCAGGACTGGACCGGCCCCACCGAGGAAGAGGCGCAGAAGGAGGTGGCGCAGGAACAGGCCGAGTTTATGGCGGAAGATCATGGCGATCCGACGCTGATGGCGGAGAAGGCGGCGATGTTCGACAGCATCGTCGCCAACTATCGTGACGCGGTGCGCCTTCTTTCTCAGGCGCG
The DNA here is from genome assembly GCA_026979955.1 of Megalurothrips usitatus. Taxonomy (NCBI): domain Eukaryota; kingdom Metazoa; phylum Arthropoda; class Insecta; order Thysanoptera; family Thripidae; genus Megalurothrips; species Megalurothrips usitatus. The sequence goes on from JAPTSV010000039.1 coordinate 112,934, forward strand.
CAGTCAGCGTTTCCACGGCACGGCGACGCTGTTTGTCGCCGATCGGACGCTGCCGCCATTGATGGACATCAACGCCGTGTGGGCGCCGTATCTGGATCGGCTGATCTGTCATCACCAAGGTTGCGAGCACGCGGACATTCTGTCGCCGGCCTCGCTGGAGACGCTAGGGCCGCTATTGCATTCGCTGCTGACGCGGCAATACGGGTTGGTATAACGCAACCGGGCCGGGGCGTGCGCCACGGCCCGTACTAAAACATGATATGCAGGACACTATGGCCAGACCTTCTTTTTTTCTTGATTTCAGTTTGCTGAGAAGCAATGCGCATTTTCGTGCGATTTTCTGCGCCCGCATGCTGTCGGTGTTTTCACTCGGCATGCTGGCGGTGGGGGTGCCGATTCAGATCCAGGCGATGACCGGCTCCACGTTGCAGGTGGGCGTCGCGGTAGCGCTGGACGGCGTAGGCATGTTTATCGGCCTGATGTTGGGCGGGGTGCTCGCCGATCGCTACGATCGCCGCAAGCTGATCCTGTTCGCGCGCGGCACCTGCGGGCTGGGCTTTGTCGCCCTGAGTCTGAATGCCTTCGCGCCGGCCCCGTCGCTGTGGGCGCTCTATCTGCTGGCGGCCTGGGACGGGTTCTTCGGCGCGCTCGGCATGACGGCGCTGATGGCGGTGATCCCGCTGCTGGTCGGGCGCGAAAACCTGGCGGCGGCGGGGGCCTTGAGCATGGTGACGGTGCGCATCGGCGCGATCCTGGCGCCGGCGCTGGGGGGGATCATCATCGTGTTCGGCGGCGTCGGTCTCGCTTTCGCCGTCGCGGCGGCAGGGACGCTGGGCACCCTGGTCCCGCTGGTGCGCCTGCCGACGCTGCTGCCGCAGCAGCAGGAGCCGGAACACCCGCTGCGCGCGCTCGCCAGCGGCTTCCAGTTTGTCTGGCGCAATAAGGTGGTCGGCTCGGTGGTGTTGCTGGGGATGTTGATGAGCATCGTCGGCGCCGTCAGGGTACTGTTTCCGGCGCTGGCGCAGGACGCTTACCACGTCGGCGCGTCCTCTATTGGCCTGATGTACTCCGCAGTGCCGCTCGGTGCGATGCTGGGCGCGCTGACCAGCGGCTGGGTGGGGCGTTTCCCTCGCCCTGGGGTGCTGATCCTGATCGCCGCTATCGTCGCGTTCACCGCCATCGCGTCACTGGGGCTGTTCAGCCATCTGGCGCCGGCGCTGCTGGCGCTGGTGTGCTACGGCTACGCGAATGCCATCGCCTCGCTCTTGCAGTTCATGCTGATCCAGAGCAATACGCCGGATCATCTGCTGGGGCGGGTGAATAGCCTCGGCACCGCGCAGGACGTGACCGGCGATTCGATCGGCGCGCTGGGGCTCGGCGTACTGGGCAGGGTATTTACCCCGTTGATGAGCGTGCTGTCGTTTGGCGCATTCGCCGCCTTGCTGGGCGTGCTGGTGGCCTTCAGCGTGCGCACGCTGCGCCAGTGCCGGCCGGCGGACGCGTTGGTTGAGCACGATGAGCCGGCTCCGGCAACCTCAGCAGCGGCGGACAACTGACCCCTCACGGCGCCGGCTGTTCCGGCCGGTGCCGCTCCCCCCAGTCGCACATCATGTCGATCACCGGGATCAGCGAACGCCCGCGCTCGGACAGGCTGTACTCCACCTTGGGCGGGATCTGCGGATACTCCTTTCTCACCACCAGACGGTCTTTTTCCAGCTCTTTCAACGTCGAGCTCAGCGTCTTATACGAAATGGTGCCGATGCAGCGCTGCAGTTCGTTGAAGCGCAATACCGGCTTATACAACGCCAGCCAGTAGAGAATAATCATTTTGTATTTACCGTTGATCACCGACAGGGTGTAGCCATAACCGGTGTCTTCAAGGCTGATGCCCGTAGGGCTGCAGTGGGATTCGGCGGTCATTTACACTTTCTCCAGGGTAAGTATGTGTCGTGAGTGTGCGTATTTTACATTCTGTCAGCATACCCTAAGATGCGTCGAAACACCTGACTGGAGAGATCAGTATGAAAACGTTGGTGGTAGTGACACATCCCGATATGGCGAACTCGGTGGTCAACAAACGTTGGCTGGAGGAACTGCGGCGCTATCCGGCGCTGTATACCGTGCACGAACTGCATCAGGCCTATCCGGACTGGCAGATAGACGTCGCCAAAGAACAGCAGTTGATTGAAGCGCATGACAACATCGTGCTGCAGTTCCCGATTTACTGGTTCAGCAGCCCGCCGCTGCTGAAAAAATGGCTGGACGACGTGCTCACCTACGGCTGGGCCTACGGTTCTCGCAGTGGCTATAAGATGCAGAACAAGAAACTGGCGCTGGCGGTCACGGCGGGCGTGCGCGCAGAAGATTACGCGCGTGAAGGGCGTTATCGCTACTCGCTGGAGGAGATCTTCCGGCCGTTTGAAGTGACCGCCGATTATGTGCGGGCCGACTATGCTTCGTTCTTTGCCTTTTACGGCAAGGAAGCCGCTTCGGACGGGACGGCAGAGCAGGTTCAGCAACACGAGTTGGACAGCAGCGCGCAGGGCTATCGGGCATTTCTCGCCGCCCTGAATTAACGAGACTCCCCGGATGCGCCAGGGAGTGCGCATCCGGTCACTCGATGTGAACGCCGAAACCGTCTTGCCCCGGCGCGAGATGCGCTTTCAGGGGCAGCTGATTAAACGGAAAAGCGCTTTTTGATTCTGTCGACCGGCGTGCCATCGCTGAGCGGCACCTGCAGCAGACGATCGTAATCGCGAAAGCCCATTTTTTGATAATAGGCGAGGCCGCCCACGTTATCCGCCCGGATGGTGGCGTTGATGTGCTTGAAACCGTGCGACTTCGCTGCCGCTAACGTGACGGGAAACAGCGCGCTGCCAACGCCACGTACCTTCGGCGACAGGCGGGAAAATGTGGCAATATCTGCGGTATCGGGTGGCAGTGCATCGTCAACGCTCAGCGACTGAAAGCCCACCAACACGCCATCCACCTCCGCGACCTGGCAACTCAGCGCATTGTCGCCGCTGATGAACCATTCGCTGAACTCGGCTGGGGTGAGGGGCGTTTCTATCGCGGTCGTGCCGCCGGCTCTGATCACCTCATTCAATAACTGCGTCAGCGCTTCAGCGTCTTGCGGGGTTATCGTTCTGATCTTCATTGCGTTGCTATCTCCTCCACAGGGGTTTCAGGCGTAAGGAATCTGCTGGAACCATCGAAAGAAGATAGACGCAGGCGTCCGGTAATGAAATACCGGAACGTGCGGGACAAAAAACAGCGCGGGAATTACATGAACAGGAAGCGGTCGGCCAGCGCAACGCCACGCTCGAGGCGCGGTGGCAGCGCGTCGTCGCGATCGTCAGGCTGAGCAGCCTGCGACGCGGCGTCTTCGGCTTTTTCAATCATCAGCTCGCCGAGCAGGGCCAGAAAACGAGTGAGCTTTTGCATATTCCCTCCGGATCGTTGATTACGTTGAGAGTGATAGTAATCGCCGCTAAACCGAATGGGAAAAACTTAAAACTCATATCCTAAGAACCGGATCGCATATCGCGTAACCGGGCGACGGTTGCCCATCGCCCGGTGGATGGCTTAGAAGGTGACGTTAACCTTAGCCCACAGGGTGCGGCCCGGTTCATTCACCGCGCTGTTGGCCGAATAGCCGAAGGCGCTGTTGCCCGCCAGGTTGAGGTGCTCGCTGTAGGTCTTGTTCAGGATATTATCCAGACCGGCGCTCAGCTTGACGTTTTTATTCACCTTGTAGGCGGCGTTGGCGGAGAGCACGCCGAAGCCGGCGCTTTCGGCAAAGTCTTTGCCTACTACGTTGCCTTCGTTGATCGCCACGCGGTGCTGGCTGCTGACCAGACGCCACAGGCCGGTGCCGCTCCAGTCGCCGTACTCGTAGGTCAGCCCCAAGCGTGCCTCCAGAGGCGGGATCTGCGGCAGCGGGCGACCGTCGCTGGTGTTTTTCCCCCAGGAGTAGGCCAGGCTGGCGTCGGTTTTCCAGTGCTCGCTCAGTTGATAACCCATGCCCATTTCGCCGCCCATAATGTTGGCGTTGACGTTATCGGCCTGGCTGAGACGCGCATTGTGCGGATCGTATTTGAACAGGATGAAATCATCGACGCGGCCCACATACGCGGAGACCCAGCCGTTGAAGCGCTTGCCGTTGTACTGCGCGCCGATGTCGAGCTGCGTGGTTTTCTCGCTCTTGACGCTGGAGAACGGATCCTTGCTGCCGTTCGGACCCAGCTTCGGCGAGAACAGCTCCCAGTAATCCGGGAAGCGCTCGGTATAGCCGACGCCGGCATACAGCATCAGCGGCAGCTCGGCCAGCGTATGCTCCAGGCGCATAAAGCCGCTCGGCAGGGTGTCTGAACGTTCCACATCGCTGCCGCTGCGGAAGTTCTCCACCAGGGTGCGATCGAGACGCGCGCCGCCGATCAGCTTATCCTGCTCGCTGGTGGACCACGTCAGCTCGCCGAAGGCGCCGTAGCTGTTGAACTGGGCGTCTTTTTCCCAGCTGCCGCGGCTCATGCTGCGGTGGGTATTGGTCTGCGTGTCCAGGCCGCTTTCAAGCTTCACGTCCTGCCACTGCCAGGTGCCCATCACGCGGCCGCCGACGGTGCGGCGATCGAGCTGCATCGTCATGCCGGAAGACATCATGTGCCCGCCGTGGCCCCCCATGCTCATGCCGCCATGCCCACCGTGGCCGCCCATGCCGCCGCTGCCCGGCGAGCGCAGGGTCACGTTGTCCATCACGTGGTTGGCGTAGTTGTAGTAGACCTGCGCTTCCAACTTATCCAGCACCTCGCCGATGTTGGATTTCTCCACCCGCATGCCCAGGCTTTCGCGTTTGAACTGCGAACCGTCCATGCTGCGGCCGGCATAGCGCGCTTCGCCGTTACCGCGCCCCATCGTCACTTCCAGCAGCGTGTCGGCATCCGGCGTCCAGCCGAGCGCCAGATCGCCGTTCCATTTGTCCCAGCGCGACGGCACGCGCGTATTCGTTCCGTCCTGGTAATCATTGGCGCGCGACTTGTTGGCCATCACCCGCAGGTAACCTTGTTCGGCGCCGAGGCTGGCGTCGATATTCTCGTCCCAGCGGCCATTGGAGCCGGTCAGCACGCTGGCGTTGCCCTTGATGCCCGGTTTGTCGAAGCGCGGACGTTCACGTTCGAAACGCACCGTGCCCGCCGACGAACCCGGCCCCCACAGCACCGTCTGTGGCCCTTTAGTGATGGTCAGCAGATCGAAGCTTTCCGGCGAGATGTAAGAGGTGGGCGCATCCATTCTCGATGGGCAGGCGCCGAGCATCTCCGAACCGTCAGTGAGAATTTTCAGCCGCGAACCGAACATGCCGCGAAATACCGGATCGCCGTTGGTGCCGCCGTTGCGGATCTGCGAAAAACCGGGAATGGTTTTCAGATAGTCCGAACCGTCGCTGGCGGGCACCGGCTGACGCGGGGTCTTCGGTGATGTCACGATGGTCAGCGGAGAGTAGAGCGGTGCGGTGACGGTGATCACGTCGCCATCATTAACCTGTGCGTCGGTAGGGTGCTGATGCGCCTGCGCCGCGTGGCCGGCCAGCAGGAACAGCGGCATGGCGGTGGTGATTGCGCGGGTGACGGCGTTCTTTTTATAAGCGGGTTTAAACATCATCTTTCCTTAAGCTAACTTTTTTCCATTATTCTCCGGCGATTTATTCAGGCGTGGGGATGCCTGGCGAAAATCACCATCGGAAAATACGGGGGTTAATTCCCTCAACGTGGAAATAACCGGGCTAATAATGTCGTCTCAATGCATAACCATTGGGCGTATTAATTCCGCCATGTTGAAACGATCAACGGCAATACAGAAACGGCAATGGGGTATTGTTAAATCAGAGGAAAGAGACGGGCGGCGCGCGCGGCTGTAATTCGGTATGAACGACGTGGGCAAACAGGGGAACGAGATAATGAGTCGGCGGCGGGCGCGAGGCCAGAGATTGAGACCAGAACAGCGGGGCGTGGCTCACGTCCAGCAGCGGCGCGTGCAGCAACAGCACGCAGTAGCCGCAGGCGCTGTCGTCCATCATCATCGCCATGTTGTGGTGGCCGCCGCCGTGCTGCATCATCGGCGATGCGGCCTTTTCCGGCGCGGCCGGCGGCGAATGCATGTCATGATGCATCGGCATCGCCATGCCGCAGTCCGCCATGACGGTCGTTTCAGCACTTCCGGCGCGCGCATGCTCCAGGGATCGCGAGACCACCGGCGCAATGAACAACATCAGAATGGCGAACATCCCTAACCAGGCGGCGGCCCGGTTACGTGATGCAGGGGGCTGAATTAACGACACAATCAACCTAAAAAAGGGTTAACACAGGGGAGGGAATTGTACTGGTTTATGTCGAAATGTTAAAACCTTTTATTTCTGGTCAACGCTCTGTTGATGAATATATTATCGGATAAGCGCTTTAATTCTGACCAGCGGCTATTTTTTTTGCGCCAATAACGTGACGGGGATAATATTAATGACGGAAAAAATGGCGAGCACGATTATTCCGCTTTATGACGATCTGGCTGGCGCAGAGGAGTGAGTGACAATGTCATGGGCGAGTTCACCGGAACCCGCCCGTAACCTTAATTCGCGCTGACGCGCCAGACCGTGTTGCCGACGTCATCCGCAACCAGCAAAGCGCCGGTCTTATCGACAGCCAGCCCCACCGGGGCGCCATAGAGTTCCTTCTCATCATCGGAGACAAAACCTGTCACCACGGCCTTGAGCTTGCCGACCGGTTTGCCTTGCTCAAACGCCACATAGCTGACCCGATAGCCGTTCAGCGGCGAGCGATCCCAACTGCCGTGCTCGCTGATAAAAGCGCCGCCGTGATAGTCGGCCGGCAGAGCGCTCGCGGTGTAGAACAGCAACCCCAGCGGCGCGACGTGCGAGCTGAGCGCGTAATCCGGCTTGATGGCTTTCGCCACCAGGTCCGGCCGCGGCGGCTGTACCCGTCGATCGACGTGCTGGCCGAAATAGCTGTAAGGCCAGCCGTAGAAACCGCCGTCTTGCACCGAGGTCAGGTAATCCGGCACCAGATCGGCGCCGATTTCGTCACGCTCGTTGACAATCGCCCACAGCTTGCCGCTTTGCGGCTCCCACTGCAGCCCGGTCGGGTTGCGCAGGCCGCTGGCGAAGATGCGGCTGGCGCCGGAGGCGGTGTCCACTTCCAGCACGGCGGCACGCCGGTACTCTACGGCCAGGCCGTTTTCGGTGATGTTGCTGTTGGAACCGACGCCGACATACAGCTTTTTCCCGTCAGGGCTGGCCAGCAGGGCCTTGGTCCAGTGATGGTTGATGGTGTCCGGCAGGTCGGCCAGTTCTTTGCCCGGATCGCTGATGCGCGTTTCGCCTGGCTGATAGGCGTACTGCATGATATTGCCGGTATTGGCCACGTACAGCGTATTGCCAATCAACTGGACGCCTAACGGGGAATCGAGCCCCTCGAGGAAGACGTGCTTTTCCCAGTTGCCGCCGGCGGTCGGGCGCAGCAGGGTGATGCGATTGCCCCCTTTGCCGCCTTTACCGGATTGGCCTTTCACCAGGCCGGCGATCAGCTGCTTGGGCGTGCTCACCGCTTCCGTGCCCGGCCCGTTGGCCTCCACGACCAACACATCGCCATTGGGCAGCGTGAGCAACTGACGCGGATGAAGCAAATCGTCTGCCACCTTATCGATTTTCAAGCCTTCTGCCACTTTCGGCGTCTGATCTTGTTGCCAGCCAATGCCCTTGGGTACCTGCATCGGCGGGATCAGGAAGTCTTGCGCCGCCGGCAACGTCGGATCCGGGCCCATTTGTTGCTCTGGCGAAATGACGGCGCTGTTATCGCAGCCGGCCAAGGCCAAAACGGCGGAAAGGGTGAGCGCCAGAGATGAGAGCTTCATGAAAACCTCCTTATTTTGCGCGGGCGCCAAGGGCCAGCAGAATATTCGCCAGGCTGAGCAGCGCGACCACGATCGCAGACAGCACCAGGCCTTGGGGCACCACGGCATACGCATCCCGGCTATGCACGAAAGCGTTGATAATGGCGAGAACGATGGCCAGCAAATTCAGCCAGAAATGGAGTTTGACCGACGATCCCCGCAGCCGAGCGCTGCCGAACCATACCTGTACCAGGTTAATCAGGCGGGGAATGATGGCAAAAATCAGGCCGATGGCAATTAGCCAACTTGCGCCATTGACCCACTGAATATTAGCGGTACAGGCATAAATGATGTCGAAAATCAGCGCCGCGGTGAAAAATCCGTAAGGTATCGGGTTGAGCCATTCATAGACGGCCACTGCGGCCGCTGAGGGCCTTGCTGTCGTTTGCGTGGTCATGCAGGCATCTCCATGAAAAATGATGGGTAAAAAGGCCATTGGCCCCTTAAAGCTTTGTTCAGATCCAGCGATTTGAACAATTTTGATTCTCATTTTTAGCATGCGATGTTAAAACCGAAACCATCACTTCGGCATTATCAATGGTTTAGCAATATCAGGAGGCAGGGCATGAGCATAGAACGCGTTCAGCGTTTTCTGGCCGAGCACGCACCGGAGACGACGGTGACGGTGCTGGCAAAGAACACCGCAACGGTGGCGCTGGCGGCAGAAGCCTTTGGCGTAGAGAGCGGGCAGATCGCCAAGACGCTTTCGTTTCGCGTTAACGGCGATGTGGTGCTGCTGGTGATGGCGGGAACTGCCAGAATCGACAACAAGAAGTACAAGCAATTCTTCGGCGTGAAGGCGCGTATGTTGCCGGCGGAAGAGGTTGAATCATTAACCGGCTATCCGCCCGGCGGCGTTTGTCCCTTTGCCGCACCGGAGGCGGTGAGGATCTACTGCGATCATAGCCTGCGCGCTTTCGATGAAGTGCTTCCGGCAGGCGGCAGCGATAACTCTGGCGTGAGAATTGCGCCACAGCGGCTGGCCGGCATCACGGGAGCGGAGTGGATTGACGTGACGGGGTAACTAATAGTGACGCCGTCACTATGCATTATGTTAAATTTAGAGTCTTTACCTCTTGTAATTTTCTGTTTTAAAAGGGAAAACCTAGTCGTTCGCGTTGTGGCAAACCGCCTCGATATTATAGCCATCCGGACCAATGACAAACGCCGCATAGTAGTGGGCATGATAATTGGGGCGTAAACCGGGCGCGCCATTGTCTTTGCCGCCGGCGCTTAACGCGGCGTGATAGAACGCATCGACCTGTTCACGGCTGCTTGCGGTAAATGCCAGGTGCAGATGCGCCGGTTTTTCATCGGTCTGAAACAGGCATAATGACACGTTACCCCGATCGGGACACAGCTCAACGCCATAATCGGGTTCACCTTCGGCAACGATCTTTACGCCCAGCGGCGCCAGCGCATTAAGGAAAAACGCTTTGCTCAGAGCAAAGTCGCTGACGCCAAATTTCACATGGTCAAACATGGGGATATCCTGGAGTGTGGAAGAATGTTCCCATTCAGTATAGCCAACGCCATGAAGGCCACCGGAAACGGTGAAGACGAACGCCAGTACGCATTTGGCAGGCAGAAGTTGTTCATTTTTATGGCGCGTTTTGGTGAAATCTGCAGTATCGCAGTAGCCATGTTTTATCAGATTTCACGTAGCGCGATCAAAAAAACGGGGGGATTTCGCCTCAATATCCCCAGAGATGCGTCAACATAAACATGCCCGGTCATCATTAATGGCAGAACGCATTTATCTATGATCCTCAGTGGGTGGAACGTGATAAAGCTGAAACTTCGCGAGATACTGGCTGGCGTGTTAACGGCAGTCCATCACATCGGCAGAGTTGGCTGGCGGCCAAACCAACGATTGATAATTTTGCTGGGAGGTTAAGCGGCGTTGGAATGCCAAGTGCCGAAATCCTGGGAAGCGGCAAGCGCACGCCTCACATGCATGCATTTACTGCAGGAAGTGAACAGGCGACAGGCATTGGGTGTTCAGAGATTTTTGCGCAAACATCATGGTGTCGCTCAGCAATAAGCGGCAATGGCAATGAAGCCTGCAGCGAAAACTCGACGGCTTAAGACCAGCTGAAAAACGAATTCGTTCAACGGCATGAGCAACGTGCGTTGAAATGGTTGGCCACAGAAGAAAACCCATGATCAAGCCAGGACGCCAGAATCCACGTATAACCAAATGAGTGCGCATAATGTATATTATGTTAAATTGCATTATTGGGTACGCACCGCCGTTAGCCTGGCCGTCCTTTCTCACCTCACCTTCAAGCCTCATCAGGCTGCTATCCTTTTTTATGTTTAAGCCCATCATCAGCCCGTTCAGTTTCAGCACCTCAGTTTAATCCTCGGTCGGTGTGCCCTGATGAAACCGCATTTGCCAACCGGCCTTTTCCGTCAGCATCCAAATTGACGACCGTTCTGTGCAACGAATGGCGTTGCCCTGCGCGTTGCGTTGAAAACTCTTATACGTCAGCAACACGGCGCCTTCACTGATTTTCGCCAGCGTAAAACCTTCGGCAACAATCTGCGGATGCTCAGTTTCCATTTCCAGCGCCGCAACGGTCTGGCGTTTGTCATAACGCAGACCTGAGCGAGCAATCTCTTCAAAGTCTTCATGCAGCAATGCCGCGACGCGCTGCGGATCGCGGCGCACCGATGGCTGATGCAGTTCAACCTCAAGCGTCTGGATTTGGCTAAACAACTTTGCAGAATGCGTCAAAATGCCCTCCTTTTTGATCGCGCTACGTGAAATCTGGCAAACTTCGGCAGTCAATCTACACCAGAATGACTCTCGTGAAACCTGACTATTCCCAGGATTCCTTCTCATAGGGTTTTTGCCAGTTCTTTTCCGTGACGGGCACGAGTTCCCCGTTGAACGAACGGCATCTCACCGGCACATCTTCTGCGGTCGGCGTGTAATCCATGCCATGTTGTATCCGCCCATGCATACTTTCACGCAGCGGCAACTGCTCATCGTCCGCCTGTTTGCCATGGCGCCCCCAGCGGTACTCGCCACCGCTGGCGATGGGGCCTCTGGAGGTAACACTTTCTCTTCTATAGAGTTTTTTCTTTTATCTCGATGCGCTCTCATCAAACTTCAATAGTGACATTGTCACGTAAAGCGCCACCCAGTGAATTGCCAACCGCTTACAAACACCATACCGGCCGGGCGCCCACCGTCGCACTGGCATGCCCAGCGCCATGGCTCAGGCACAGCGTTCTCAGCCCGGCACCCGCACCGGAATACCAGGCGCCGCCTCGCATCAGCATGCGTTCGCCGTAGTTGCGCAGATAAACCTGATCGCCGTCCGCACACCGGTGATGCGGTGCAACGCCGAGGATTTTCAATATATCCGGCACCGACTCTCCACTTGCCGCACCAATACGCCCGAACTCATCATCCATCAAACCAGGCGGATATCCATTGTCTTGCGGATCGCCGTTGAAATGCCGGATACGGTCCGAAATGCGCGGCGTGCCGGCATTGCCGGTAAGACTCGGCGATGAAGCATCGAATTTTGCGGTTCCCGGGCTGCCGGGAGGTAGCCACTCGCCTGTTGCCAGGTCGACCGCGCGCCAGCGTTCGTCTTCATCGTCGGTCATTGGCATCGCGGCGTCATTATCCGGCAAGAGCAGAATTTCCCCCGCGACCAATTTCAGCCCGTGTTGCCATTCCCAAAGGTTGCCGCAGAGATCGCCAATACCGTGCGGCGTACCGTCATGATACCAGGCGGCCGGGCCGGATGCGGTAAACGTTGTCGGATCGCCCTGCCCATCGCCCACGGCACCGCCGTCACATCGCTTGCCATACTGGCGTCGATCGCGATGCGATCGCCCACTCTCGGTATTGCCTAACTCCGGCCATCCATGATGACGGCACCAGAACATCAACGCGGCCCATTCGGCGTTGGTGCCAATGTTCCAGCCGCGTCCATTGCGAGCCGCCGCCTGTCGAAATGCGGCCAGGTCATGCCAGCTGGCCGGGGCCGTCTCAGGTTGGCTGACCAGTTCGCCATGGATCAGCGTGCCGGGGTAACAGCCGTAGAAGAAAGCCTCTTTTCGCTGACCGTTGACGATAAACGCAGGATGAACCGCCTCACCTAACCCTGATGTGACCTCTTGCAGCGTAAAACGAGGTATCACATGCATATAGCTGGGCTGCCCACTTGCGGTGTAAAGCACGGTGCGACGCCCTTGCGATTCGGCCTCTACTTTGCAACGCAAAGCGTCTTTTACAATAATCATGGAGTTATGTGCCCGTTAAAAAAGCCGAGGCCGGGAAAGCGCAGGCTCCCCGGCCCATTTCTTACGCCACCATGGCGGCGGATTTGATCGGTTGCAACAATTGTCCAATATCGCAATTGAGCAGTTGAGCGCGCTGCAACAACTCCTCCGTCTTGGCGCCAATCACGGAGTGAACATAGGCGTTGACCTGCTCCTGGTTCATTTGGTTATAACGGTCGGTAAACGCCATTTCGATGCTGTCGCAGATCACTGCACCGGCGTTGCTGACGTAGTCCGGCAGATAGTGAATACCGCGCGCCAACAGCCGCTGTTCAGCCTGTGGCGTATTAAACGGTGAGTTGGCGCTGCTCACCACCCAGCGGGTATTCAGCTGTTCAATATTCTGTGCATTCAATACGTTGGACATTGACGCGATGCACAGCACCTCGCTGGGTTGCGCCCAAAGTTCCTCTTCGCTCACGCGGCGCACCCCCGCAGGAAATTGCGCTGTGGGGTTGATGTCATAGGCCGTCACCTCACAACCGAACAGCAGGCTTTGTTTCGCCACTTCAGTGCCGACCTTGCCCATACCGTGAATGGCAATGCGTGCGCGAGGCAAATGATTGAGCCTCATCGTCAACACCTTTTTCATCGAACTCCAGACGCCGTAGCCGGTTGCCACCGATGTATCGACTTGTGGGCTGTCCATGGCATTCAGGATCCACGGCGTAAACTGCCGCAGATAGTCCATCTCTCTATTGCCGGTATTGATATCGCATCCCGTAAACATGGTGCCGCCATAGCGATTGAGCAGAGCGCCTATCGCTTCAAGCACTGCCGGTTGCTCTTGGGGAGAACGTTTGCTGTTCACCACGATTTTGCCGCCGCTGAAGCCGGTATTGTACAGCCCGTGCTTCAGCGACATGCGCTGCGCCAGCATGATCGCCTCCTCTTCCTGCTGCTGCCGGGACGCATAGTTTCGCCAACGGATACCGCCATTGGCCGGTAGCAGCTTGATCTGCGACGAGTAAGCCAGGGTGAATGACGTTTCGTCATCGATTACGACCGTTTCTATCTGGTATTGGTTATGTGTATTCAGCAATTCATTGTTAACTGACATAATTTGCCATCCTGTTTTAATGAGAATCTTGCTCGAATGCTCCAGCCTGGTCCAACTGTTGTTTAATGCCCCACGGCGTAGGCCGCTTAAGAAAATCGGCCATCCCTATTGCCTTGCCAAACTCTTGCTCCAACATCGCCAGCAGGCGCAGCGCCATCAGCGACTGTCCGCCGGCGTCAAAAAAGTCACAGTGGTTAGAATCGGGGTTCACGCCGGTCACATCCCCCCAAACGCGCCAGATATGCGCCATCTGAGGATCTGACTGACTTGTTGCCGCCGGCGTTCGCTCGGCTTGCGGCCCCTGCCTGTCCCGTTCGCCCAACCACCAGTGCGCCGGATTGAAGGGATACATCGGCAATGCGATGCGCGAAGGCGGCCGTTGCCACAGGCGGCGCCAGTTAACGTTGACGCTGGCGCGCCAGATTTTTTGCAGCGCCTGGATCCATACGGCGCCTTCATTCTGCGCTTCGTCGCGACGCGGCAAGGTTCGCACCGCGGTCACAGAACCGGCAGATTTCAGCTGTGCAACCAACGCCGTGAGCGTCGAACCCGGCCCAACTTCGATAAACAACGTCTTGCCGCGCTGCGGTAGCTGCTGCAAGGCGCGGTGGTAATTGACCGGTTCACGGGCATGACGCGCCCAATATCGGCCGTCAAGCGCCGAACATTCGACTTCGGTCGCCAGCAAGGCGGAGACGTAACGTACCCCCGTCGCCGATTCACGCGGCGGCGGCGCTATATCGGCCAGCTCGTCAAGAATGGGATCCATCAGGGTCGAATGAAACGCATGTGAAACATTCAAGGCTTTGCATCGCACGCCTCGGTCTCGCATCTGGCGTTCGCAAGCGCGAATGGCTTCAGCGGTGCCGGACAGCACGCAGCCGTCATCACTGTTTTCTGCCGCCAGCGATAGCTGATGACTCAACCAGGGCTGAACCTGTTGAACGCTCAGCTCTACCGCCAACATCATCCCGGACGGCAACCCGGCCATCAGACGCCCACGATGAGCGGCGAAAACCAGCGCCTCTTGCACCGAGAACACCCCAGCGGCCCAGGCCGCCGCAATTTCGCCGAGGCTGTGCCCAATGACCCAATCCGGCTCGACGCCGTAATGCATCAGCAGTTCGGCCACGGAGATTTCGACGGCGATCAGCGCGGGCTGCGTCAACGCGGTATCGTTAATCGACTCGGGCGCGGCCTCTCCGGTAAATAACGCCGAGAGATCCAGTGCGGCTTGCGTTTGCACTATCTGCAGTTTGTCGTTCATCAGTTTTCTGAAGGTCGCGTCCTGCGCCATCAAATCGCTGGCCATACCGATAAACTGGCTTCCCTGGCCAGGGAATTGGAAAACTATCGACAAGCGCCCTTTCCCCGTATCCATCATGTTTTCTTTCACGCTCAACGCGCCCCGATCGTCTATCTGCAAGGTGCCGCGATAGCGCAGCGACTTTCTTCCGCTTTGCGCGCTCCAGGCCAAGCGTTCGTCGTTTTCGCCGTGCGGTCGCTGCAGATAGCGTTTTACCAGCCGATGCCAGGCCTGTTCTGACTGTGCGCTGATCGGTACGACGGTGGAGGACAATGAGGCCGCTGTTCGCGCCGGCGGCATGACAGGCGGCCTCGCCAGTACGACATGCGCATTCGTACCGCCAATACCGAATGCGCTGACGCCGATGGCCTGGCGCGGATCCTCGCGATCCCACCGTTGAGCGGAACAGATAAACTCAAACGGACTCTCCGCCAATGCCATTTCCGGATTCGGTGAGCCAACGTTGATCTGCGGCGTGAGCCAGCCATGCTGAATTTGCAGGGCGGCCTTAATCAATCCCGCCATGCCGGCGCAGGTTTCCAGGTGCCCGACGTTAGCCTTGACTGCGCCGATGGCGCAGAACCCCCGTCGTGTCGTATGCTCTCGGAAAACGCCGTTCAGCGCCTCGAATTCGATGGGATCGCCGGCCAGAGTGCCCGTACCGTGGGCTTCGATGGCGCGAAAATCCTCAGGCGTCAACCGGGCATCGTCCATCGCCTGGCGCAGCAGGCGTTGCTGGCCATGCAAACTGGTGGTGGTAAAACTGACTTTGCGCGCGCCGTCATTATTCATCGCCACGCCTTTGATCACCGCGACGACGTTATCGCCGGCCGCCAGCGCATCACTCAGGCGCTTCAACACCACCACACCGACGCCGCTGCCGAATACCGTACCGCTGGCATCTGCGGAAAATGGCCGGCAGTGCCCATCGGTGGAAAACACCATGCCTTGCTGCGCAAAATAGCCGTCGTTTTGCGGGATCCTTAGGGTACAAGCGCCTGCTAACGCCAGGTTGCAACGGCCGCTGCGCAAGGCGTGGACCGCTTCGTATACCGCCACCAGCGAAGTGGCGCAGGCGGCTTGCACGTTGCACACCGGCCCCCCGATGCCCAGATGCCAGGCCACCCTGCTGGTGAGGTAATCTTTATCGCTCATTATTTGCCGCTCGAACGGCGAAGGATTGAGTTTATCGAGTAGCTCGGATCCTTGCACCTGACGTAAATAGTCAGAGCTGCTACAGCCGGCGAACAGCCCGGTATCCTCAAGTTCCCCCGGTGTCACACCGGCGCTTTCCAGCGCGTGCCAGGCGCATTCCAAAAAGAGCCGCTGCTGGGGATCCATCAGCAGCGCATCGCGCGCGCTAATACCGAAGAATCCTGCATCAAAGCGAGATATGTCGCCGGCCACAGGCGCGGCGACGGGAATATATCCCTTGTCGACGGCATCATCCCGATCGTTATCGACGCGAACCAGGGATTCGACACCGTTGATCAAATTATGCCACCAGCTTTCGATGTCCTCGGCGCCCGGGAAACGGCAGGCCATGCCAACCAGGGCGATATCCCGTTCATTGCTGTTCACCTGCTGCATGAAGGTTCTCCGCTCAGAAACGCAATGCGCTGATGTCCCAACGGGGCTCTCGTTCCGCCAGCAGATCGGCGCAAATTTGCCCCATCAGAGGCGTAAATTTGAACGCCCATCCCCCTGCCGAGACCACCAGATGTTCGCCACCGTGGCAGCGGCCCTTGGCGCTGTCGAGATAGAATTGGCGCGCCGGATCGGTGGGCAACACGGCCAGACAGCTTGCAGCGGAATGCTGTTTATCCGGTTCGAGGAACGGCATATGCCGGCGGGCAAACTCCAACGCGCGCTCCACGTGCTGCGGGTTTGCCCTATAGCCAGGCGCATTGGCTTCGGTGATCGGATCCACTTCGAAATCGGTCCCCAGCCGATCAAACCCGTTGACGGACCAAGGGTTGGGCGGGAAGCCATAAAACAGGTTGCTGTCGCTCTCCACCGGCGGTTGGAAGGCAAACCAGAAGGGATCGTTGGCTCCCAGGCGCTGGCTGCGCAGCATGCTGATGCAGGCCATCTCATAGGTAGAAAGCGCAAGTTCAATATCCAACTGGCGCAGCAGTTTCTTGCTGCCCGGCCCACTGGCAACCAGGACTTTACGGGCGCGATAACGGTTTTGCGTCGTCAGCACCGTTGCGCCCCGAGCATCGGGCTCCACGGCCTTCACGCATTGCTGGAACTGGAACTCCACGCCGGCTTCGCTGGCCAGCGAGTAAAGCGACGCCAGGGTGCCTTTAACGTCGATCACGCCGCCGTCTTGCTGCAAGAAACCTTCATAGTTGCTGTCCAAGCCGGTGAAACCATAGCGCCGTTCGATTTCACTCATCGTCAGACGTTCATAAGGCAACCTCATTTCATCCATTGAAAGCATGGTTTGGCGGATTTGCCCCTCATTGGTCCAGACATCCGCATCGCCGAACCATAGGCTGCCAATGCGGTGGATCAGTTTTCTGTCCGCCTGTTGTTCCAGCTGCCGCCACAATTTGTCGGCCTCCAGGGTAAGGCGGAATATTTCCAGCTCCGAATATTGCAAACGCCAATGGCGCTCCTCCCCGCTGGTGCCGGCCAGTTGCGTAAATAGCGCATGTTGTTCCAGAACCAAAACCTTATGGTCGCGATGCTCTCGCGCATAATTCCATGCGGCGGCCAGCCCGATGGGGCCAGCGCCGATAATAATGACATCCCAGTGTACCGACGTGTGCATACCTATCCCTCGTAATGGATATTGTGTGTGTTTGATAAAATTATTTTTTAATTAAGCTTTTAATCTGATCCAGCGGCAACAGGACGATCAGCGTCAGATATTTTTCTCGCGGAATATCCTGATAGAGCTGACGAACGCCGATCTTCCCCATGACATCCCCGCTAACGCCGGCGGCGAACAACGATTGCCATTGCCCCGCCCAAATCGCACTGGAATTCCAAATGCCGGCGGTTTCGATTCGCCCCAGCGGCGTCTCGGCCGTCTCGTGGTACCAGGAAACCACGCTGTCGTCCGGCAGTGAGGCGATTTTCCACCCCTGGCCCTTCATCGTGCCGATATCATGCCCCTGCTTATCCACCAACCGATCGATATGTGAATTGGCATCGCCAACGTTAGGGACATTATCCGCTTTTGCTTTAAAGGTAATATTTGCCATTTCGATAACGGAAAGCACGGTGGCATTGTTATAGCCGTCTTTCGTCGCCAAAATATGCTCAATATCGTCGGCCTCTTTACCTGAACTTATTAACTGGCGAACATAATCGCCAAGCGCGATCAGCTCAGACAATACATTATTATTGCCCTGTATAATTTCCATGAAATATTCCTTTTAGACGTTGTTAAACGGTCAAGGCTTCAGATTGTTTGAACCATTCGCGCCCTTTTTCTCGATCGATATCGGAACCGGCGTCGGCAAAGAGTGTGACAACCCGTTGATCCGCACTCAGCGTTTCTGCCAGCTTACAGGCCGTTTTCCAGTTGGCAGCGGAAGATGCGCCGATTTTAACGCCGGTCAACTGATGGAACTCGTGCATCGCGCTGAGCGCTTCCCGATAGGAAACCGGATTGAAAGGCGGTTCCTGCGGCATCAACTTACTGATGAAAGGCTGACGGAAACCGAAGCCCAACCCGCCGGCTCCGGCAAATTTAGGTTCACCGTTCGGCGCAGACAGCGTACCGTAAGGCAGTTCGCGCGGCGTGCTGCCCCACACGATCAGCTGTGGGTTATCCTGACGCAACGCGGCGGCCACCCCTGACAAGGTCCCGCCGGTCCCTACCGCCGATACCCAACCGTCGATGCGTTCACCCTCCAGCTGCCGACGAATCTCTGCGCCCGTCGCATGCTGATGTACGGCGGTGTTGACCAGGTTAAGATGCTGAGAAAGCAGCGTCCAACTGCCATCTTCATGCGCAATCTGCTGGCTGCGGGCAATGACGCCGAGCAGGAACTGATGGCGATCGACCAGAGTAACGATGGCTTTATCGGCTTTTAACGTGTCGATAAGCGGTTGCGGAGACGAATCCGGGATCACCACTTGCACCGCTATCCCGCACATATTGCCGAGCTTGGCCAGGGCTTTCGCCATATTGCCCCCCGAGGAATCGAGCAACTTCAATTCACCGGCAGCGAAGTCGTGTTGATTGATGGCATCGCAAAACAGACCGAACGCGGTGCGGTCTTTCACCGAGCCAAACGGATTCTCAAACTCAAACTTGGCGTAAATCGACGCCTTTCCCTTTGGCGACGGCACTTCAACCAGCGGGGTATTGCCTAACGTCGCATAGAATTTTTTCAACTGGGGGAACAGAGCGAAGGCTTTCTCCGTATCCGGTGCGCAATCCTGTGGGTTAAACAGCTCAAAATTCATCAGAGGTTCCTTTAAAGCCATACGTTGACAAATAAGCCAGCGTTACCGGAGCAGCTGGCGGAGAAACGCAGCGGTGTCCTGCGCGAAATAAAAGTGATCGCCCGCGAGGAATTGCACCCGGCTGCCGGGGAGTTCTTTTTCCCACAGCGACAGCGCGGCGCGGCTAACCAACGGATCGTTATCGCCGCCCAAAATGCGTGGCTGCATGTCGGGCAAAGGTTCTGCGCTGAGCGCGCCCAACAGCTGTAGATCTTGCTGTATCAAGCGGGTGACAAGCGGGCGAGTGATCTCATCCAGCGACAGTGCGCCGCTGCTTTCACTGAATGTCAGGATGTCGCCCAACACCTCTTGCCGCAGGCTTTCCTGTTGAAGTATTTTCAGTTCAGAGGGCGCGCGCTGGGCCGACAACACGGCGTCGATGTTAAAACGCGACGCTTGTAACGCCGCGGCAACCTGCAGGGCAAACAGCGCGCCCATGCTATGACCGAAAATCACCACCGGCGCGATGCCCAGCGAAGAATGCAGCGCATCAACGCAGCGTGTAATGGCTCGCTGCGCCGTTTCCCAAGCCGGCGCGTCTTGCGCGTCTTCTCGCCCGGGGTACTGCACGATGAACAGATCCACCTCGTCCGGCAGCAGATCACGCCAGTGCTGGTAGAACGCAACGCCGCCGCCGGCATGTGGAAATACGACCAATTGTTTGCTGACCGGTGAACTGCATGGGCGGCTGAGCCTCACCACGCAACCGAGAGACGTGCGCAATGGCGTCATGAGTTCAACCCCGCCGTATTTTTGACCGTCTGTTCCTGGCGCAGCATGTCGCGCAACGTCACGCGATCTATCTTGCCGATCCCTTTCATCGGAATGGTATCGATGACAATCAGCCGCTCCGGCGCCTTGAACGCCGCCAGCCCTTCTTTCTCAAAGAAGCGGCGCAATGCGCTGAGAGTCAGAGTGGTATCTGTGCTGGTGACAAACAGACAAGGCACCTCACCGTAGAGATCGTCCGGCATACCAACGCAGGCGGCTCGCACCACGGCAGGATGCTGTTCAGCCAACTCCTCTATCTCATTGGGACTGAATTTCTCTCCCCCGCGGTTGATCGAGTCGTTTACGCGGCCGTCGATGAAAATGTTGCCCGCGGCATCGACGTGCGCCAGGTCGCCGGTACGGTAGAAGCCGTCCGCCGTAAACGCGCTACGATTAGCCTGGGGATTTTGGTAATACTCTGTGAGCGTATAAGGGCCGCGGGTGATCAGTTCGCCTGATTTGCCCACGGGCAAAGGACGGCCGTTTTCGTCGACGATCAGCACTTCATCATGCGGGCTCAACGGCCGGCCCTGAGAGCTGAATCGCAGAGTGTCATCATCGTCAATCGAGTTAAAACACAGCAGCCCTTCACTCATGCCATAGCACTGCTGCAGGGTAATGCCGAGGTTGCGGGAGGCGGAGGCCGCTAGCTCAGGCGTCACCCTGGCGCCACCCACCTGGACATGCCACAAAGACGTCAGGTCGCGCGGGGTTTGCCGCTGCAGTTCGCTCCATTGAGACAGCAACGCAGGCACCAGCGTGGTGTGCGTCACGCCGCATTGCTCGATCACGTCCAACGCCGTTTCCGCCGACGGGGCGTCGACGAGCGCAACGGCGCCGCCGCGGGAAAGCGTACCGAGTATACCGGGGCAATTGATGACAAACCCATGCGAAACCGGCATCGCGGCGAAATAGACCGAATGGCTGTCTAAAGCAAACACGTCACAGCCGCACTCGATCATATAGCTGTAGCCGCCATTTTTACGGGCAATCGCTTTAGGTAAACCGGTGGTGCCGCTCGAGAGCAACATGACGGCGGTATCCGACGGCGTCATGGTGGCGGCGTGAAGTGGCGGCGCGGGCGTCAAAGGCGAACAGAAATGTTGCAGGTTTAGGTAACGAGTGTCGTGCCCGGCGTCATCGTAGTCTTCGACCAATATCACATCGATATTGAGACCTTCGGCCAACAGCGTCTGCAAAGCGGCAAGTGGGTTATAGCGACGGGAACCTCGCTGCAGGGCAAATACTTTTGGCGCCGTCAGATGCAGAATGTGCCTCAGCTCTTTTTCTCGATAAGAGGGTAATATCGGCACCGGGATCGCACCGAGCATCAACGAAGAGAGCATGATGACAACCGCTTCACGGGTGTTGCGCAATTGATAGGCGATCCGATCGCCCTTCACCACGCCCAATTGACACAGCTTCAAAGCGGCTGAAGCCACCGCACCGTTCAGCCAGTCGTAAGTGTAAACCTCCCCGTGTTCAAAAAGCGCCGGGCGCTGTCCATGTTGTTGAAGGGCCAGCAATAAACGTTGGTTGATCGAATCCTCAACACTAACCATAGCGACTCCATAATGAGTTAACTCACTGTTTGACTGTTATCTTTCTCAATCACAATTCGTTAAACAAACAGCTTTCGGCACCTCGGTCAGGCGGCGCCATCACTTCTGTATTGGCTCAGAATGAAAAGCAAAACGGACTCAAAAACACTTCATTTTCTGGCCGACATCAAACACCATGACCGACCGTCAGTCAATTACCTTGGCGTTAATTATTTGTAGATCTTATGTTTCACCCCTATCATGTCGTTTTAATCTCCTTTATAAACAACACATTATAAATAATACTTTTTTTATACTTGCTTATGACATTTCAGAAATAAGCTGTTCTAATGAATAGTCTCGCCCTCCCCACAGCGATGGCGCGTTAACACAGCGGGCTTTCAGCAGGGCTTGCAATGCCACCGTTTCCGCCGAACTGAGTGCTAAATCTTGACGCAACTGCCAGCTGCCATCCGCCTCTTGCAGCACATCTTCAGGTACCCCCACCTCAGCCAACAGCGCCAACAAATCATCCAGAGTCTTCATAATGTTATCCAATCGTTAAATGGTATTGATAATTATTCATATTGACCGTCAGTCGGTCAATGAGTATTTTAACGCTTGCCTGAGATGACCAGACTCCCGCCCTCGCAGCGAGACTCTTACTTAAAGAGGGATTTTTTTTGAATAAATTCAACGGATTTCGCCTGCGGAAGGCTTATCTTTGCCCGTTGTTGCTGGGCATGATGCCCTGCCTGACCCTGGCGGCCGATGAAGAGTCGATCTGGGTGGTTGCAGAGGGTTCATCCTTAGACAATGCTCCACGGGGTTATGCCGCACAGCAAGCGACGGTGGCGACCAAAACCCGGTCACCGTTGGTCGATGTGCCGCAATTTGTCTCGGTGGTCAATCGCCAGCAAATGGACGTGCAGTCGACCGACACGGTTAGCCAGGCGTTACGCTACAGCGCCGGCGTTGCCGTGGAACGTTTCGGCGCCTTTTCCAGCGGCGTGGACTTCGCCAAAATGCGCGGTTTTGAGGCCGACTACTACCTGGATGGATTGCGCGTCATCGGCAATACCGGCATTTGGGGACCGCAAATTGAAACCTGGGGAGTGCAAAGCGTTGAAGTCTTGCATGGCCCTTCATCCTCGTTATACGGCCAGGGGGGTGCCGGCGGCGTAATTAATATGATTTCCCGACGCCCTTCCACCGCCGAGTCGAATCAGCTTAAATGGGATGTCGGCAATGACCGCTCGCACTCCCTCAGCTTCGATTCCACCGGCGCGCTGACCGATGACGAACAGTGGGTGTACCGCTTCGATGGCCTGGCGGCCACGCGCGGTTCGCAGATCGAAGACACCAGGCAAAAGCGCCTCTTTCTGGCGCCCGCAATCACCTGGCAACCCAATGATCGCACGCGCTGGACCGTGTTGGCTCACTATCTTCGCGAACCCCAATCAGGCTATTACAACACCCTTCCTGCCCAGGTTTTGGGGCTGTTGCCCAATCCGCACGGCAAGATAGATACCGATAGAAATTACAGCGATCCCGCGCACGAGCACTCGAGCCGTACGCAATACGATATGACCTCGCTGCTTGAATTCGAATTGAACGATCGCTGGCGCCTAAAGCAAAACCTGCGCTATTCCCACGTAGACTCGACGGTGCGGCGCGATTTTACGCGCGCCATCACGCCGGACGAGGGACTTTTGACGGCGGTTTATCAGGACGCACCGAGTCAGGCGGACAGCATCGTGATGGATAACCAGGCCGAGACGACATTCGTTACCGGCGCCATCGTCCATCAGGGATTGGCCGGGATCGACTTTCAGGCCGGTAAATTGGATAAAGACTGGTGGGGATCGCAAACCGTGACGTTTGATCCCTGGTCCGAACAGTACCGCCCTTCATTCGAACCTATCCCGGTTTCACGCACGTCGACAACGCAACGCTTCCAGCGCACGGGTTTATACGGACAGGACGAAGCCAGCTGGCGCGGATGGCATTTGTTGTTGGGCGGCCGTCATGACTGGTCACGCATGCGTACCAGTGACAATCTGGCCCATACTCAAACGCAAACCAATGACGCAGCCTGGAGCTATCGCGCCGGGTTGAGCTACCCGTTCGACAATGGCCTGGCGCCGTGGGCCAGCGTCTCTACCGCCTTCGATCCGTTGACCGGCACAAACGCTCAAGGCACGCCTTTCAAGCCAACCCATTCCACTCAGTATGAGATGGGGATGAAACTGCAGCCACCCGGCAGCGCAACGATGACCAGCCTGGCGGTCTACCAACTGACGCAGCGCGATGTGAACACCATCGATCCCCTTAATCCCAGTTATTACACCCAAACGGGTGAAGTGCGTTCTCGCGGCGTGGAGCTGGAATCACGGGCGGCGGTGACCGATAACCTTAATCTGATGCTGTCCTATGCCTGGGTCAACAACGTCGTGACTGAGGCTAACGATAGCACGCAGGGGAAACATCCGGTGGGGGTTCCGGCGCAGACCGGCTCGATGTGGCTGGACTATCGCTTTACTAAAGGGCCGCTGCAGGGACTGCTGATCGGTGGCGGTACCCGCTACCTGGGGGCCAGTTGGGGAGATGGCGCCAACACCTTCAAAGTGCCCGCCGTTTGGCTCGGCGATATGACCGTCCGCTATACGCCGGGTGCCTGGGATCCTCGTCTGTATAATCTGGAGCTGGGATTGACGGTCAACAACCTGACCAACAAATCTTACATCGCCAGTTGCACCAGTGCGCCTTACTGCAGCATCGGCATCGAACGCCGCATTATCGGTTCGATAAGCTGGTATTTCTGATGCACAGACGACGTTTTCTTCAGGCGGCCGCTTTGCTGGCACTTTCTTCGCCTTCACGCTCTCTGCGCGCCCAGGCTGATACACAGATCGTGACCGATATCGTCGGGCGTACGGTGACTTTACGCTATCCTCTGCGGCGTATTTTTCTGGCGGAAGGCAACCTGTTTTATACCGTCGCGGCGCTCAACCCACGCGCGCCGATGGAAAAACTGGTGGGTTGGCGAGACAATTTCCGCACCGCCGACCTGGACAGCTACCGGCTGTATCTGCGTTATTTTCCCGAACTGGCCAAGCTGCCGGCCTTCGCCGGCGTGCAGCAAATGCAATTCGATCTGGAAAGGTTGATCGCCTTGCGGCCCGAAGCCATGTTGCTCAACGCGAATACGCGTTCTGTGCTGGAAACGAGCGGCCTGATGGCTAAGCTGACGGCGGCGAACATCCCCGTGGTGTTTGTCGATATGAGCATCGGCCTGATGAACAACAGCGCCAGAAGCATCGCCATCATGGGGCAGCTGTTTGATAATCCGCAAAGTGCACATAGCCTGATTCGCTTCCGCCAGCGTCATCTCGATACGATCCGCGACACGCTGATGAAACGGGCTCCGCCGCGCCCACGCATAATGATGGAGCGCGCCGCCGGATTATACGAGGATTGCTGCCTGTCTTGGGGCAATGGCAACTACGGCGAGATGGTGGATAGCGCAGGAGGATTCAATTTGGCTCAGACGCATATTCACGGCGTTTACGGCGCATTGAGTCAGGAAACGGTGATCGCTTCCCGGCCCGATAAAATCGTCGTGACCGGCAGCAACTGGAGTCATTACTCGCCCCACGGTGACTGGATCAACCTTGGGCCAGGCGCAGATTTGACGCTGGCAAAAACGCGGCTGGAAAAATTGATGCGACGCCCGGCTTATCGCACCCTGGCCGCGGCAAAGAACGGACAGGCGTACGCCATCTGGCACCCGTTTTACGATCATCCTTTTAATTTCGTCGCGATCGAACGTCTGGCCACTTGGTTCCATCCGTCGCTGTTCGCCGGCGTTGATCCCGAAGCGACTTTTGCTGAACTCTTCGCCCGCTTTCTTCCCATTCCGTATCAGCCCGGTTACTGGGTGTCGCTCAAGGCGGCGCCGTAAACGATCAGCGACATCCCAGCAAACGCATGAACTCCTGCGCCAGCGCGGGCCCCAACCCTTGGCGGTCGGCGTCGGGGTTGACCATGACGTCATCTACGGCACCATGCATGCCGTGATACATCAAGATGGCGGTCAGATGCGGATTCTCCAGACGCCAGGCGCCCGCCGCTGCGCCATCGTTTAAAATCGTCAGGATCTGCTCCAGCACGGCATCACGATCCTGATTGCCTCGGGTATGATAATGATGATCGTGATACAACGCATCGTGCAGTTCCATGCCTTCAAAATAGGTCGCCACGCCGGCATCACACCAGGCTCTCAGACGCGCCAACCAGTCATCCGGCGCGCATTCATCGATAGCCAGCTGAATTTTCTCGATAAAGTGATTGGTGAAACGTATACGTAAAGCGGACAACATTTCATTTTTGGACGGGAAATAGTGGTAGAAGGTCCCTTTGGCGACGTTGGCGTCGCGGACGATATCGCTGATGGTGGTCGCTTCAAACCCTTTTTCGATAAACAGCTTCTGCGCCGCATCCATCAATTCATCCAAGCGCACTTCCGCCGGTTTGGTTCGAGGCTGTGTTTCTTTCATCTTCTCTTTTGTCTTCATATCAACATCCACTAGGAGTCCAGCGGCCATCGTAACCAATGTTGTTGCCATTGACCAGCCGGCCTATCTCAGTGAAATCAATATTTACGCTCAATTGACCGACGGTCAGTCATAATATAGGATGAGAATAGTTTTCACTATCACCCCCATCTCAATAAGGAGCCCCACTATGTCCGGTATGCGCAGGATTTCGCTCGTTGCCGCCATCTGTCTGGGTACATTTATGGCGTCGCTTGATATCAGCATTGTCAATGTGGCGCTGCCCACGATGCTGGAATCGCTACAAACCGACATGTCGGGCCTGCAGTGGGTCGTTGACGCCTATGCCCTTTGCCTTTCCGCGTTAATCCTTTCCTCCGGTCCGCTGGGCGACAGATTTGGCCGCAAGCGTATTTGGCTGTACGGCGTTGCATTGTTTACCGTCGGTTCGATCGTTTGCGCATTCGCCTCCTCTCTCGGCATGCTGCTGACGGGCCGGGTGATACAAGGGATCGCCGGCGCAGCCGTTATCCCTGGGGCATTGTCGTTATTGACTCATGCTTTTCCGGAGGAACAGTTGCGCACCCGCGCGATCGGGATCTGGTCTTCGGTCAATGCCCTTTCGCTGGTGATTGGCCCGGTTTTGGGCGGCTTGCTGGTGCATACCACCGGTTGGCCAGGCATATTCTGGATCAATATTCCGGTTGGGATCGTCGCGTTGATATTGGGCGGCTGGGGGCTGCGAGAAAGCTCGCATCCTGAGCACGCGGCGCTTGACCCGCTGGGGCAAGGGTTGAGCATCTTGTGGCTTGGCGCGTTGACCTACGGGCTGATTGCCGCCGGAGAATTCGGTTGGCACAGTGTGCAATCGCGTTTTCCGTTGTACGCCGCCCTGGCGCTGTTTGCGCTGTTTCTCTGGGTGGAAACGCGGGTCAAACGCCCCTTGCTGCAGCTGAGCCTGTTCCGCAACGCCGATTTTAGCGGCTATAACCTCGCCTCTTTTGTACTCGGTTTTTCCGCTTACAGCAGCGTCTTCTTCGTCTCGCTATTTCTGCAACAGGCCCAGGGCTGGAGCCCCGCCGACACCGGTTGGCGCATGGCGCCGGAATTTCTCGCCATGGCGCTGGCCGCTTCCGGTTTTGGCCGCCTGTCCGCCAAACTGAGCGTGAACTCGCTGATGATCGTCGGTTATGGCCTGATGGGCGTTGCCCTGCTGTTGCTGACGCAGCTGCACGCCGATTCGCCTTACGCTCTGGTGGCGCTCTATTTGGCCCTGCTCGGTTTCGGCATGGGGCTGTCCATGCCGGCGACAAGCGCCTTGGTGATGCGCACCGTCGCGCCGCAACGTTCCGGGATGGCGTCGGCAACGATGAACGCGCTGCGACAAACCGGCATGACGCTGGGCATCGCCTTGCTGGGCACGCTGATGAGCATGAAAGCGGTGACCACCTTGACTGCGGCTTTGCAAACGCAAGGCGTGGAACAGGCCGCCGCAATCGCCCGGACGGCGGTCATCGAACAACAGCAAACGGCCGTTGATGCATTGAGCGCGAGCCGCATGCAAGCGCTGACGCACAGCGCCTTCGCCGATGGTTTCGGGATCGCCATGCTGTGTGCCGGATTACTCAGCATCGTGATGACCGTGTGGCTGCTGATCATGCTGCATCCGCGTTTCCGTCTGCATCCTCAGGCCGGAAACGCCGTGCTGAACAAGTCACCTGAACGACTGAACGAGGAATGAACATGACAAAATTATCGGTCGACCCGATCGAAGAATTGATCGCTTTCGCTTCGCAGGTAGATGCGTGCATGATTCCCCCCGCCGTCCTGGCATTCCAGTGTAAACGGCTCATGGATAATCTTGGCTGTCTCGCCGCCGGTTACGATCAAAGCGGCGTTGACGCGGCGCTGTCGCTGGCCAGACGCTGGAGCGGCAGCGCCGAAGCCAGCATTATCGGCAGCGAAGAACGGCTCGCCGCGCCGCAGGCGGCGTTTGTCAACGCCGTACGCGCTCGCGCGCTCGATTATTGCGACGTGCTTTCTCCTGGCTGGCACCCCAGCTCCTCGGATATTCCTGTGGCCTTGGCGGCTGCGGAACTGTCGGGCGCTTCCGGCCTCGACACCTTGGCTGCGTTGGCCGTTGGGCAAGACTTCGCTCAACGCATCAACCTCGCCGCGCAGGCGAACGGCTTTTTCTACCGCGGATTCGACTCGAACATCCTCGGCCTGTTTTCCGGCGCAGCGATCGCCGCCCGCCTGTTGCGCCTGGACCCGCATGCCTTTACCGACGCTATCGGCCTGGCGTTCGATTTTGGCATCGGCACCTTCCAACACTATCAGGACAAGACGCTGGCGGTACGTATCAGCCAGGGATTGGTGGCTCGCCATGCGCTGGAAGCGGTTTTAATGGCGCAGGCTGGAATAAGTGGTCCTAAACGCGTCCTGAGCGGCGAGAACGGATTTTTCAATCTCTATGCCCCGGGCGAACCCGATCTGGGATTGCTGACCCACCAGTTGGGCACCGCCTTTCTGGGGGAAGAAGCGACCTGTTTCAAACTCTACCCACACTGCAGCATTCTGCTGGCGCTGACCGAAGCGCTGTTGAACGACGGACCGCATCGGCAGTTGCCCGATCCCGCACGGGCGAAGATCACTCTGCATGCCTCGCCGACCATGCGCATGGTCTGCGGCGCGCCATACGAACCGCAGAAAACGGCCGAAATCGATGCGCAGTTCAGCGCACGTTACATCATCGCCAACGCGCTGCTGCGCGGCCAGGCCAGCGCACGTGAATTCAGCGCGGCTTCAGCGACAGAACCTACGGTCGTTGCTCTGGCGCAGCGTATCGAAGTTCATGAACAACATGCCTTCGATAGGTTTGACCGCTTCGAACTACACATCACGCCGGAGCATGGTGATACGCTGCGGCTCGAGGCCGAGTTCGGCCGCGGCTGGCCGGAGAATCCGGCCGACATGCAGGATATTCGTGAGAAATTTCTTCACTGCTGTGCGCAATCACCCAGTGAGGGATTACGCCTTAATGCGCGAAAACTGATGGCCTGCATCGAGAATCTGGTCGAAGCGCCTTCGTTACAAGCCTTGTTGGCCGCAACGCGAGAAGTGCGCTAGTCCCGACGTACTCCGCCAGCGTCAAAGCGGCGATCGCCGGCCCCCTCACTTCGGCGCGTAAATCTCTCTGAGCGTGGCGATCACTTTCGCCACGTTTGGGTCATCGGTTACACCGGGTGGCGACGGCCTTCGCCGGCGTTACAGCATCCACTCGATAGGCAGCCAGCCGGCCACGGTAAGAACGATGCGTTTTACCCAGCCGGCACCGGGTTCTTGCTGGTGCACCTCGGTGTGGCCGTCTTCGAAGGCTTCTTTCCACACCATTTTGCCTTCGGGCGTCAATACCGGCCGATAGGCGGCGTATTCGAGCGGGCCATCAAACAGTTGGCGGGTGTCGGCCGCCAGCGACGGGCTGTCGATCAAGAATCCCATTTCGCAGTTCAGGTGCGCCGAGCGCGGATCGAAATTGAACGAGCCGATAAACACCCGTTTGTCATCGATGGCGAAGGTTTTGGCATGCAGCGCCGCACCGGACAGCCCCAGCGGCTTGAGTTCCTTGCGCCCCGTCGGTTGCCCGGCGCGCAGCTTCAGCTCGAACAGCTCGACGCCCGCCTGCAGCAGCTCACGCCGGTATTTGGCGTAGCCGGCGTGGACCACCAGCACGTCGGTGGTGTTCATCGCGTTGGTCAGCACGCGGATGGATTTTCCCTGTTTGGCAAGCGATTCAAAGAAGGTTGCCCCTTCCCGCCCCGGCACGAAATAGGCGGAGACCAGATCCAATTGCCGGCTGACGCCGCCGATGATCTTGCCCAGCTGCGTCACCATCAAGCGATCGCGCGACGCTTTGCCCAATCCCTTCGCCGGATCGTCGGCCACCAGCTCTACCTGGGTGAATTCCGGCTGCACGGCGCCATCGCGAAAGCGCACCGCACTGGTTTCCAGCTGCACCGCCAATTTACGGGCGCGCTCGCTGGTTTCGGTTGCGGCAGCCTGCGTCAGGAATGCCGAGAGGTTGCCCTGGCCCCGGATAATTTGCTCAACGCCGAATACCGAGGCGCTGTTCCAGTAGCGATCGAAGACATCGGCGGTCTCCGCCACCACGCTGCCGACGCTCAACACGTCGAGATCGAGGAAATAGTTCTCGTCGCCGACCTGGAAATACTCATCGCCAATGTTGCGGCCGCCGATGATCGCCACGGCGCCGTCGACGATGTAGGACTTGTTATGCATACGCCGGTTCATGCGCATAAAGTCGAAGGCGTAACCGGCCAGCTTCGGCGTACGTACGGTAGACGGGTTGAACAGACGGATCTCGACGTTTTTCTGCGCGTTCAGCGCCGCCAGCGTCTCATCCATGGCGACGCCGTTATCGTCCAGCAGCAGCCGCACACGCACGCCGCGTTGGGCCGCGTCATACAGGGTTTTCAGCAAGATCTGCCCGGAGGTGTCGTTATGCCAGATATAGTACTGGGCATCGATCGACCTTTCCGCCATCCGTGCCAACGCCAGGCGGCTGGCGAACGCATCGTGGCCGCTGACCAGCGGCACCACGCCGCTCAGACCGGGATGCGCCGCCATCTGTTCGGCGGCCCGCGCCGGCAATAGCGCGGCAGGATCCGCCGGCAATGCCGCCTGCGGTAGACGCTGCGAAATATCCGGCAAACGAAAGATGACTCTTGCCGCAATAATGGCGATCGTCACGGCGATAATCAGGTACACGACAATTTTTATCACGGGAAGCGGCCTCGGAGGTTGACTGCTTTGCTTTATACGTCATTAGGTTGCTTCAATCTATAGGAGAAGCGCGCTCTGCAATACGGCTATAGCGTAAAGCGCGAAGGCGAAACGCCAAACAGTTTTTTAAACGCCACCGAATAGGCGCTGTGGCTCTCATAACCGCTTTCGAAAGCGGCGTGTATGATGGAGTGGCCGGCCAACAGCAGCGGAATGGACGACAGCAGCCGCAGACGCTGTTTCCACTGGCCAAAGGTGATGCCGGTTTGTTGAGTAAAGTGACGCTGGAAGGTTTTCGCGCTGATCGACAGTGAATCCGCCCAGATCTCAATGCCGCGATCGTCGGCCGGCGTGATGACCAACTGCCGGCAAATGTCGGCCATTCTCGCTTCCATCGGCCAGGGGAGATGCAGCGCCAGCTGCGGCTGCAGGCTCAGTTCCTCGAGGAACAGCGCTCTGAGCAGCGCATGGCGTTTGGTTTCCTCGCCCTCGGGCGCCAGCGTCGCCAGTTGGGCGATCAGCTCCCGCAGCAGCGGTGACACCTGCAAAACGCCGTCGCGCAGCGGCAAACGCGCGGCGGTGAATTCATCGACAAAAATCCCGTAAACGCAGATATTGCTCTGCATGACCAGTTGATGCTCCACCCCCGGCCGCAGCCAGACTGCGGTGGTTGGCGGCACGATCCAACGCCCGCTGCCCGCCTCGACCGCCATCACTCCCTGTTGCGAATAGAGCAAATGGCAACGTTTATGCGAGTGGAAAGGAACGACAAAGCCTGCCGGATAGTGTTTCACCAGCCCTGTCACCTCGAACGAGGAGTTTTCGTGGCTGCTGAGGTTGATGCGTTTCGTTTCGGCGTTGTCGACTTCGAATCCCATGGTCGTTTGTCCCTTTTGATAACGCGAATGTCTTTTATTTGATAGAGAGGCCGCATGATCCTCCATATAGTGACGTTCTCGCAAGCCACACCAGGGGCCTTATGCGAATAAACTCACTATGACACCCACATTTCATCGTTCTGCGTGGTAACGGGGCGATGACATTGTGCATGCGCTGCACAATGGCGGCAACGTTGCGGGGGCGACGGAGGCCGAAAGTGATGGAAAGGGAAAGCGCGGTGGATTGAATCAGGAGGTTTATGCCTAATCAGCAGGTAGCTTAGCTGGGGGGCGGCTCAATGCTTAAGGGATAGGGAGAGCGCCTAGGCTCTCCGCTATCCCTTCTTGTCAATACGTCAACGGGCCAGTTCGGCGCCGTCCAGCTCGGAAATCGCCAGACAAATCACTTCCGTTATGGCCTCTACCGTATAGGCGGTATTGGCAGGAATGATTAACATCTCATGGGGTTGCAGCGTCTGATCGTCAACCTTCAGTTCACCGCTCAGCACCATCAGTTTCACCCATCCAGGATGAAAACGCGCCGGTTGTCGGCTGCCCGCATCCAGCTTCAGCAACGCCGTATGGCCCGGCGTCTCCCGTTTCAAAATATGAAAGCGCACCCCATCGTAAGGCATGTTTTCGTAATGCAGTGACGCCAGTGTTCTCTTATGCATGGTAAGTGTCCTCGTGACCTGTGAGTAGCTGCTCCGCCTTCGGTCGCCGTAAAAACGTTTGGCGGCTGTCCCTACCGAAAGCACCGTCTCGCAGCCTCTTGGCGAACGGATTAACTGTCGTGCTTGCAGCGGCCTGTACGGCCACCGCTTCATGCCTAACCTGCCTCAGGCATGCTAATAAATATATAAGAGCCTCGCCAACGGCGCAAAAAACCACTGCAACGTTGAGCGCATTACGGTGTTAATCCGTAGTCGGAAAGATTATCCAGCAGCCCGATCAGAGAGAAGAACAGCGCCGTTTGCCGAGGATCGCGCCAGCCATCGGCAAAGTCCGCCATCAGCCACAGGACTTCGTCGAGAAACAGATGCTCTACCGCCTGATGCCAGCTTTGCACTTCGCCGGCCGTCAACGCGACAGACTCACCGTACCCCGTCAAAAACAGCCGCCATTCCCGTACGGTGAACACGCGGTCGGGCGCCGAGTCCAGTGCGTTGTGGAACAGCAGCAGGACCAGCGCCAGATCGAACACGCGCGGCAAAAACAGCGCGTTATCGGGGTCGATCAGCACAGGCCTATCCTGCGCGACATAAATCAGATTATCGGCTTTAAAGTCATAGGGCGTTTCCACGCAAGGGAGATCCCGTGCGCTAAGCGCCGTCTGCCGCCCGGCAATCTGCAGCATACGCGTTTTTAGCGCCTCGATGATGACGTCGTGAGAACATTCGCCGCCTGGCTGCGCACTTACCAGGCCTGACCGTGGGGCGCCAGGCCGGTTATCGCCTTAGCCACCGCGTTCTTCGGGCTCGATTAGTTGGGAACAATCTTCTTCAACAGGCCGTAACGCGCCATTACCCAGAGCGCAAGCAGCCCGGTCACATGCACCGCCGTACTGAAGAGCCAATGTTGCGTCCAGAGATCGAAGGTCACGAACTGGCTGATGAACAGCACCAGATAGACGTGAATGATGAAGGTATACAACGAGTTTTGCCCAAGCACGATCAGGAACCAGCCGATGGCTTTGTTGATGGGCCGCCAGCAGACGGTCAGCAGCCAATAGACGCTGGCGATCAGACAAAAATCATTCAGAATGCGCACGGGCCCCAACGCATTCTTGGCGGCCAGGTGTTGATAAAACCCATTGAATTCCGCCGCCGGGATCACGTGCAGCATTAACGCCGGCGGCATAAAGGGATTGGTATGGTTTTGCGCGACGAACAGCATTATCAGCGCCACCGCCGCCATGCCATAACGCGCAATCTTGCCTGCCTGAGTGCGGGCCAACGACGCGATCTCCTCTTTGTACCATCCGCAGCACAGGCCAAGTATGTAGATCAATTGCCACGCCAGGAAAGGAAAAGCGAACTCGAACTCCGCCGAAGTCATCGGCATGCCGCTGATTTGGTAATAGCCGTAAGCGATGAACGACAGTGCCAGCAGCCCGGCGCCCCTGCCCGTATTCAATAGCCAGAGGAACAGCGGGCTAAACAACAGCAGGTAAAAGTAGAGCCCCAGAATTTGCGTTTGATGCGGCCCTATCTGCAAAAAAATAATCTCGTTGAACCAGGCCTCTTTGACTTGTTCATTAACCGGATACATCGAATATACCGCCCCTGAAAAACGGTCAACGAAATGTGTCACTTCAAAGGTATCGATAAAATCCAGCATTTGCAGCAGCAAAATACTTATAATGATAACGATATTAACAATATATAGTTTAGCCGCGCGCCGCACCAACGAATAGGCCACCGTCAACATGGATTCAGTTTGTAACTGTCGCCGTTTCATATTGCCAAGAATAAAACCCGACAAGATAACAAAACCTTCAGCGCCGGTAGTCAAACCGAACCGCTCCCAGGTAAAAACATTCAAAACCGACATCACCTCTACGTGCGCCACCACCATCATCACCAGCGCGATGCCGCGCAGCATGTCGATACGCAAATCACGTTTCCCAATGGCGACATAGTGAAGCGTTGCCGTAGAAGATTCACTAACTTGCTGTAAATTCATTCGGTTATCTCATGATAAATCGGTTCAAAAAACAGCGCCATGTGGTTTTGTTTAATTTGTAATTAATTTAAATTAAAATATATAACTTACTAATCATTTTGCTTTAAGCAGGCGTATAGGAATTTTAGATGAAAAAATAAATTTATCCGCACGTCACGTATTTTTTGATGAGGAAATGCTCATTATTGCAATCATATAAAAAATAACAGAATGTCTGTTTAATTTTAAATCCACCCTCTTGCTAATCCTCCATGCTTAACTAAACTCTCTATCTATATCATGACCTCCTTGCCGGGAATGAAATGCATGGCGCATTTTTATTTTTCATCTTTTGAAAAAAGGAGCCCCCCTGCACCGCTAAAAACCTCGCGGGCAATAGAGTTCCTTTGGCAAATCCTCGCTGTGGCCGCTCTGTTGGTCGGCGCCAATTACATTCGCTGGCGTTGGATGGCGTCACTCAATTATGACGCCTTATGGTATGCCGTTCCTTTGGTGATAGCGGAAACCCTAGCCTATTGCGGCACAATTCTGTTTACCATCAACCTGTGGCAAGTGCGCGATGTCAAACGCCGTCCCCCGCCGCGCGACATCCGTCAATGTCTCGATTCGGATGAGGCGATCGCACCGCGCCCGGTCAAAGTCGACCTGTTTATCGCCACTTATTCCGAAGATACCGAACTGGTCCGGTTGTCGATTCAGGATGCCAAACGAGTCACCTATCCCTTCCCGCTGGACTACCGCATTCACGTGCTGGACGACGGCAAACGCCCCGAGATGCGACGCGTCGCCGAACAAGAAGGCGTAAATTATCTGTCGCGCGAGAACAACATCGGTTTTAAGGCCGGCAATTTGCGCAATGGACTGGAATACACGGACGGGGATTTTATCGTCATCTGCGATGCCGATACCCGCGTATTCCCGTCCATCTTGACCGACACGCTGGGTTATTTTCGCGATCCCCTGGTGGCCTGGGTGCAAACGCCGCAATGGTTTTACGATCTGCCCGCCGGAAAGCGTTTGCCGCACTGGTTGAAGGACAAGCTGGGGCAGCCGGGCTATGTCATCGGGCGCGCGTTTGAAGGGGTGGTTGGGCCCCTCACCGTCGGCCAAGATCCCTTTTTCAACGATCCCAAGATGTTTTACGACGTGATATTGCGCCGCCGCAATGCGGCCAACGCCGCCTTCTGTTGCGGCGCGGCGTCAATTCATCGGCGCGAGGCTATCATGCAGAGCGCATTGCGCAGCTATGCGCGCGCCGTCGAAAATGAAATCGATCGCTATACCCGCGACGTCACGGATGCCGGCCTGCGCGACGATCTTGGCCGGGCGATGAAACCCCAAATTACGTTCGATACCGAATTGACGCCGTATAAATTCCACGTATCGGAAGATATTTACACCTCGATCGTGCTGCACGGCGATCCCGAGCGACGCTGGCGTTCCGTCATGCATCCCGAGGTGGAATCGAAAATGCTGTCGCCGCAGGATTTGTTGACCTGGATGATTCAGCGTTTCAAATATGCGGCGGGATCGCTGGACATTGCGCTGCATGATGCAGTCTTCAGCGCGAAAAACTTCAGGCTGAGTCTGGCGCAAAAGCTGATGTACGGCACCACGTTCTGGTCATATCTTGCCTGCCTGTGGAATACGGTGTTCCTGATCTCGCCGTTGATCTATCTGTTTACCGGCATTCCGCCTGTATCCGCTTACTCGTTGCCCTTTTACCTGCACTTTTTACCGTTTTTCCTGCTGTCTGAGCTGGCTTTCATGTTCGGCACCTGGGGGATCTCCGCCTGGGACGGAAAAGCGTCCTACCTTTCGCTTTTCTCGATGAATCTGCGCGCGCTGGATACGGTGCTGCGCGGTGAAAAGATCAAGTTCCACGTTACGCCCAAAGAGCGCCAGCAAGGCAACTTTCTGACGCTGGTCAAACCGCAGTTGGCCATCATCGCCCTGACGCTGTTGGGGCTGTTATGGGGCGGCGCGCAGCTGTATCTCGGCAAGGTGGACGATCCGGCCGGCTATGTGATCAATATCTTCTGGGGTGGCGTAAACGTGATGGCCATGTTGCCGATGGTGTTCGCCGCGTTGTGGCGCCCTGAGTCGGAGCCCCCTTCCGAACAGCAGGAGGCCGGATAGACATGGCGTGGAAACACTCACTGTTGCAGGCGCGCAGCTATATTGCGGTCATCCTCGGCTTCCTGCTGGCCTTCGGCGTCGTAGTGTATGTTGAGATGAAGATGCCCCCCGCCCCGGCGGAAAGCGCCGAGTTGACGCTGAGCGCTGATTTCCCCACGCTGCCCGCGCCACGTGCGCTGACCTTCGACGAGGCCGTCTGGGCGCGCATCGCCTGGCAATATTTTGTCAACAACACCCAATCCAGCGGGCTGGCGAATGCCATCGACAACCAGCCTTACACCACCATGTGGGACACCGGCAGTTATCTGATGGCGACGATCAGCGCGCAA
This sequence comes from Megalurothrips usitatus, assembly GCA_026979955.1. NCBI lineage: Eukaryota > Metazoa > Arthropoda > Insecta > Thysanoptera > Thripidae > Megalurothrips > Megalurothrips usitatus. The sequence goes on from JAPTSV010000039.1 coordinate 149,730, forward strand.
CGCCTCGGGATCATTACGCAGGACGAGCTGAATGCGCGCGTGAATGCCGTTTTGACAGCGTTGTCTTCGTTACCGCTGACCGACGGTCAGTTGCCGTCGCTGTATTACCATACTCAGCGCCCTATCAGGCTGAATAGCCTGGACCAAAACGAAAGCCAATCCGATTGGTCTGCCGTCGACCTCAGCCGTCTGTTGATGGCGCTGGATATCGTCGCCTGGCTGTACCCGGAACAGACCGGCGCGATCGCCCGTTTAATCGCCCCCTGGCAGTTCGACGCCCTGTTCATGCAGCAGGAGCAGCGACAGCCGTTGAATTTCCGGGCGGCAAAAAAATGGCTGCTCGTCACTCAAAGCAATCGTGACAGCTATGGTTACCAGCTTTATGCCGCCCACGGACTGCGCCGCGTCAGCCCTCTGGCCGGCATTGTTCTCGGCACCCAACAGCCATCAGCCCGCACCATCAGCATTGACGGCCTGCGTATTCCCTACGACAGCCAGGCCAAAATCGGCAAGGTCGATCACCCGGTCGTCACTACCATGCCCTATTTACTGACCGGTCTGGAGGTCGGGTTCGACATCCGGTCGGCGGAAATCAGCTGGCGAGTGATGAAAGTACAGGAAAGCCGCTATCGCAGCCGCGGCGGTGACGCCTATGTGAATACCGACAATGAAGAGCAATTGCCGCGTTTTATCGACGACGCGGTCATCAGTCGATTCCCGGCGCAGATCGACAAGTCGCGTGCGGAAATCAAAGAGGCGGCGCTGCAGCTTTCGACCAAGTCGGCATTCGGTTGGTACGCGCTGTTTCGTACGTCGTGGAGTGACGAAATGCGGCAGCGCGCCGGCGTCCTGTTCGAGCCGGGACGCGGCTGGTATGACGGCATCATCGCCGCCAATGGGCAGCAGAGTCGGGTGATCGGCGCCAATACCAATGCCCTGATATTGGAAAGCCTGGTCTACATCGCGCAAGGTCCGTTGTTTTGCCAAAACTGCGCCTCCGCGCCCGCCGCGAATCTTGCCGACGATCAACGGCCGTAATCAGTTATAAGGAGCCACTATGCCTCATCATTATTTCACCAGGCCGTTTATCACGCTAGTTAGGCGCGCGCTGTGCGGTTGCCTGCTACTGCTGCTGATGTCGCCCGCGGCCGTGGGCGACACCCAGTTGCCCGCCGCCGCCTACCCTCAGCGCCACGGCGACCTGACGGCGCGTGAACAGGCGATGGCGGTCAAGGCCTGGCAATATTTCGTCACCAACTATCAACCGGCGACCGGTTTGGTCAACGCCGTCAACAACTATCCCTCGACCACCATGTGGGATAGCGCCTCCTATCTCGCCGCGCTGACGGCCGCGCGTGAACTCGGCATCATCGACAAGGAACAATTCGATCAGCGTCTGATCAAGTTTCTCGCCACGCTCAATACCGTGCCACTGTTCCAAAATCAGATGCCCAACAAAGCGTACAACACCATCACGGCGCAAAAGGTCGACTACCTCAACAAGCCCGGCGAGATCGGCTTTTCATCCATCGACATCGGCAGAATGCTGCTGTGGTTGAAAATCATCAAAGAGCGCTATCCCGAATTTGCCAACGACGTCGATAACGTCGTGCTGCGTTGGGATTTCAGTCATATCATCGACGACTGCGGCACGTTGTATGGCGCCAATCTGGATGCCAATAAACAGCCGGTTTACGTCCAAGAAGGCCGGCTGGGTTATGAAGAGTACGCCGCCAGCGGTTTCCAGCTGTGGGGGTTCTCCACCTGCCAGGCCGCCCGCGCGGAGCCTTACCAGTTGGCGGACATTTATTGTGTTCTGGTGCCCTATGATTCACGCGATCCGCGCACCACCAGTCAGCATAACTATGTGGCCACCGAACCCTATGTGCTGCACGGGCTGGAGATGGGCTGGGACACCAGCGACGATCGCAGCGCCGACCTCGCTAAACACAGCCATCCCTGGATGCAAGACTTCGCCAATCGCGTCTATCAGGCGCAGGAGAATCGCTACCAGATTACCGGCCGCCTGACGGCGCGTTCCGAACATCAGCTCGACCGCGCGCCGTACTTCGTGTACGACACGGTCTATTCCGACGGGTTTGACTGGAACACCATCACGGATAAGGGCGAGTATGTGCCCGATACCGCCGCCATCTCGCTCAAAGCGGCGCTCGGCATGTGGAGCCTGTGGCAATCTCCGTATACCGATCGGCTACTCGACGTGATTGAGAATGCCGGCGAAAAAGACAAAGGCTTCTATGAAGGGTTGTATGAAAACGGCGCCGGCCCGATCCGTGAATTCACCGCCAACAACAATGGCATCATGCTCGAAGCCCTGCTGTTTAAAAAGCAGGGGCGCCTGTTGAAATTCAATACCAATGACCAGAGCGACGGCAAATACGCGCCGGCGCTGTGGGATAAAACGCTGGTGAACGTGTTTGACACCAAAAACACGCCGTTTAACCGCCCCTTTATCACGCCTGACGCTAACCTGAAGAGCTGGTGCCAACAAACGGGGGTCGCACTGCGCAACGCGCCATCCTGCAAAGCCTGCAAATGCCCGCAGTGTCAAAATGACGCGCCCGTGAAACTGCCCCCGGTAGCGACATCATGCTTAAAACCCTAACGCTGATCGCCTCCGTCGTCATCGCCCTTGCGCTGGTCGTGTTGCTGGGCGTCATGGCGCGCCCCGACAGTGCCGGCGCCCTGTGGGAGCGCTGGCGGCAACAGCCTCGCCACGGCGCGTTGACCGAAGAGCAACGGCAATGGGCCGACGTCGCCTGGCGCTACGTGCAGAACAACACGCAGCCCGGCTCCGGTTTGGTGAACGGCAAAGATCGTTATCCGGTGGTCTCGCTGTGGAACATTGGCGACAGCCTGATCGCGCTGACCGCCGCGCGGCGTTTGAACCTGCTCCCGCAACGGGAATTCGACGCCCGTTTGGCGGCATTGCTGACGACGCTCGATCGTTTACCGGTAACCCGCATTGGCGCGCCAGGTGCGCTGTATGACGCCGCCAGCGGCGCGTTCAGCCAGAACGGCGGCGCCGTCAGCGAAGCGCAAGGCATGGCCCGTCTGCTCACCGGCATGCGTTTCACGGCGCAAAGCTTCCCCGAATATCGCACCTTTCTCGAACGAATCGCGCTGCGCTGGAACTTCTGCAACCTGCTGACCCAAGACGGTCAGCCGCTCGACGGACGAGAGCAAAACGGCGCTTGGCGCAGTGCCACAGCCAGCGACGTCGGCTATGCCGACTACAACAGCGCGGCTTTCCGCCTGTGGGGGTTTCAACGCTCGTCCCCCCGAATGGCGCCGTTCAAAACGGCAATCGTCTATGGTGAGCCTATCGCCGTGACGGCCCGCGATCCGCGCCTCACCGGCACCCCCGCCGGCATCGAAAGCACGCCGTATCTGCTGACCGGGATCGAGATGGGATGGCCTGCGCCCAATGCCGGCGATGCGGCCGACGTCAGCATGGCGCAACGAGCCCAACGTTTTTACCAGGCGCAGGAAATGCGCTGGCACCGGGAGAAAATCCTCACTGCGCGGGCGCAATATTCACGCAGCACGGCGCCGTGGGAGATATATGACAGCCTGTTCGCCAATGGTTACGCCTGGAATACCCTCACAGACGACGGCCGCTACGCCCCCGAGCTGGCGCTGCTTTCGACCCGCGCCATTTTCGGTCTGTGGGTGCTGTGGGATACCCGCTACACCGACGCGCTCATGCAGCTGGGGCGGCTGCATCAGGATGACAAACGCGGCTGGTTCGAAGGCCGCTATGAAGCGAACGGCGGCTATAACACCACCTTCACACTCACCACCAACACCGTCGTGCTGGAGGCGCTGTTGTTCAAACAGAATCGCGGCCCGCTGCTGCAGGCGCCGCTCAACGACGGCTACCTCGGCGCTCGCATGCAAGACGTTTTCAACTGGCCTCGTCACTGTCTGCCGCAGGAGCGTCATCCGCTCCCCAGTGCGAAAGGAGAATGACATGGGGGTTAACTATGAAGAGCTGTTCAATAACAGCTACAGCCGCATCACTCAGGGCGATAAAGGCGATCGGTTCTTCGCCCATTTCTACGCGTTGTTTATCGGCAGCACCGAGGATCTCAATTCACCGGGCAGCATCGCCCAGCGGCTGGAAAAGCAGAAAATCATCTATAAAACCTTTTTCTACATGCTCTCGGTCGCCAACACGCATATCGTGGCGGATTACCTGGTACAGGTAACGCAGGAAGGCAGCCCGCAGGGCCTCAACCTGCCGCCGTCGATTTATGCGCTGTGGCGCAAAGCCGTGCTGCAAACCGTGCGGGACCTCGATCCTGAATGCGATGAAGAGATCCTGACCGCGTGGGCCATCGTGCTGGCGCCGGGGCTCGAGTTCATGCGGCGTCAGGCCGAACTGCATCACAATCCCGCCGCGCAGTCGGGGCTACCGGGATGAACAAGCCGACGCTGCTTTCCGCGCTCAACGCCCCGCCTATCGCGCTGGCCATTTATGACGCCGAAGAGCGGTTGGTCTACTGGAACCGGCGCGTGAACGATTATTATCCGGGGCTGGAACCTTGGCTGAGCGTCGGGCTTACGCTCGCCGACGTCTTGCGCAAGATGATCGATATCAGCTATCCGGCGCTGCATGACGAAGCCCAAAAGCGCATGGCGGCTTCCTTACTGGCCAACTACCGCCGGCCAGACCATTACGAGGTGAGACGGATAACCGATCGCACCCTGTATATCCAGCACCAGCGAACGCCGGAAGGCGGCGTGATCAGCTCCCACACCGATATCAGCCGCTATGCCGACGTCATCAAGGCCGAACAGCGGCTGCACAGCGATTTTATCCTGGCGGCGGAAACCTCGCGCATCGGCATTTGGGAGTGGGATTTAGCGACCGACGAATTGCAGGTCAACGACGCGTTACTGCTATTGCTGGAAATTCCCCGCACGCATTCGACGCTTTCCGGCTCACTGTGGGCGCAGGCCTTTCCGGCCGACGATCTGGCGCATTTCACTCAGTGTATCCGTCAGGCGAACCAGGCTATCTTGCCGATTTTCGCCTGCGAAGTGAAAGTGCAGCGCGCAGACGAGCGGTACGGTTGGGTATCGCTGCAGGGCCAGATCGTGCAACAAGGGCTTAAAGGCGAAGTACAACGGGCGATCGGCACCCTGCAGGACATTACGGAATACAAAGAAGCGGAAGCCTCATCCCGCCAATCGGTTGAGATGGCCAAAGCGGCCAGCCTGGCGAAAAGCGAATTTCTCGCTAATATGAGCCACGAAATTCGCACGCCCATGAACGGCATTCTCGGCATGACCCAACTCTGTCTTGAGACCGAGTTGAATCAGGAACAGCGCGACTACATCTCAATGGCTTACAGTTCCGCGCGCGCGCTGTTGAAAATTATCGATGATATTTTGGACTTCTCCAAAATCGAAGCGGGCAAGATCAGCCTGGATCCGGAGGACTTCTCTCTGCGGCCGTTGGTGCAGGAGATCACCCGCCCGCTGACGCCCAAGTTCTCCGAAAAAAACGTCGAGCTGCTGGTGGATATCCACCCTGACGTCGCCGACAAGATCTTTGGCGATCCGCTGCGGTTGCGCCAGGTTTTGACCAACCTGATTGGCAATGCGCTCAAATTTACGCCTGCAGGCGAAGTGGTGCTGCGTATCGAACCGGTGGTCAACGATGCGCACCGTTTGTTGTTCAGCATCCGCGACAGCGGTATCGGCATCGCTAAAGACAAGCAGAAAGTCATTTTCGAATCGTTCAGCCAGGCGGATAACTCGACGACGAGAAAATACGGCGGCACCGGTCTCGGGCTGACGATCTCCGCCAGGCTGGTCGCGATGATGGGGGGAGAATTGCAGGTAGACAGCGACGCCGGACGCGGCAGCTGTTTCTATTTTTCACTGCCGGTGTTGTCAGGCGCGCGCAGAGAAAGCGTCGGCTGGCCGCAGACGCTGGCGAGCATCGAGGTGCTGGTAGTAGACGACAATGCCACCAACCTGCGGCTGCTGTCCGATCTGCTGCGCAATATGGGCCTGAGGCCCGTCACCGTCGGTTCGGGGAAAGAGGCGCTGGCGCTGATGAACAGCCGCGCGCCCTTCCCGCTGGTGCTACTGGATGCGCAAATGCCGGAAATGGACGGCATGGCGCTGGCGCTGGAAATCATGTCCACCCCGTCGTTGCGGCACTGCACGCTGATCATGCTGAGCTCGACGGGAAGCCGTATCGATAAGGCGGTGCTGCAAAAAGTGGGCGTTTCCTTTTTCCTGACCAAACCCATCGACGCCGGGGAACTGTTTGCCGCCATGGAACAAGCGCTGGTGCCGATGCTGCCGAAAACGGCCCTCATCGCGCCAGTTGCCCGCACGCCGGCGGTGAGCGCCAAGTCGCCCCATTATCATTTGCTGATCGCCGAAGATAATCCGGTCAACCAAAAGCTGGCGCTCAGCTTTATCGGCAAGCTGGGGCACAGCGCCGAGCTGGCCGGCAACGGCGTCGAGGCGCTGGCTCGGCTGAAAACCGCGCGCTACGACGTCATTTTAATGGATTTGCAGATGCCGGAGATGGGCGGCATCGAAGCGGTGCAGGTGATTCGTCAGGCGGAGCGGCGGCAACCGCCGGGCGAACCGACACAGCGGATCATCGCCATGACGGCTCACGCCATGAAAGGCGACAGAGAGAAATGCCTGCAGCTCGGCTTTGACGGCTATATCGCCAAGCCTATCCTGCTGGACAAACTGGCCGAAGAAATTACGCAGGTCGTCGCCGCGGCGCCCGCGCCGGAAGCCGCCTTCGACTACCCGCTCGCGCTCGCGCAGTTGGACAACGATCCGGCCCTGTTCAACGAACTGGCGACGATGTTTATCGACGAACTGCCTGGGCTGCTGCAAGCCCTGCAAACGGCGATCGACGATCGGGCATGCGACGAGATCAAACGCTGTGCGCATCGCCTCAAAGGAGAAACGCTGCACTTTGCCGGTTCGACGCTGGTGCCCTGTCTGCAAGCCATTGAGCAGGCCGCCGGCGCCCGCGATCTCGCGTCGATTCCCCCACTGCAGTCGCAGTTAGCGCCGCTGAGCCGGCAGTTACGCGACGCGCTGCTCGCCATCGTGGAGGCAACATGAAGACAAGAATCTGGCTCTCGCTGGGGCTGTTGGTTTGCGCGTCAAGCCCCCTTGCCCAGACGCCGCGCAGCGTTTCTCTCGACGGCATCTGGCAATACCAGAACGCCAACCCGCCCCATGACGACCGGCAGCACCTGACGCCGAACTGGCGCCCCTTGCGAGTACCGGCGAACTGGTACAGCGACGGCGTCGACCATCAGGGCGCGCTGTGGTACCGCACGACATTCACTCTGCCGCATCTCACCCGAGATCGGTTGGCTACGCTCACTTTCGACGGCGTCGATTATCGCGCTGACGTATGGTTCAACCAACGCTTTGTCGGCCAGCATCAGGGCTATTTTCAACGTTTCCAGTTAGATGTGACCCACGCGGCTCGCCGCGAAAACCACCTGCTGGTCAGGGTGGACAGCCCATTCGAGCGTCCCGGCAGCGTTTGGCCCTTGCACAAGCGCGCGATTAAAGGCGTGCTGTCGCAGCACGATACCCGCCCCGGCGGCGCCTGGTCGCCGCAGGGCCAGGACGCCAATTCAGGCGGCATTTGGCAACCCGTCACGCTTCGCCTCAGCCGCGGCGCAGCGATCGACAATCTTACGGCGCTGCCCGATTGGCGCCAGGGACTGGAGAAGCCGGCGCTGGACATCCGCCTCGATTATCGGGTCAATCGGCCAAGAAAAGCGCGCCTGACCCTGCGCCTGACGCCGCTTAACTTCACCGGCAAAAGCTATCACCTTTCCCGCCGCGTGGTATTGACCGGCGGCGCGCCGCTCGCCGTTTCGCTGCCGATGCCGGGCGCCGCGCTCTGGTGGCCGTACGGCCATGGGGCGCAAAATCTGTATCGCATCGAGGCAACGCTGTCCGATACCGAAGGGATATTGGATCGGCGCACCGCACAGACCGGCTTGAGAGAAGTCCGTGAGCTGACCTCAGGTCACGGCTGGACGATCAATGGCCGCCGCCTGTTTATTCGCGGCACCAACTATATCGGTTCACCGTGGCTCGGCAGCATGACCGCTGCGCTTTATCGCCGGGATCTGCTGCTGATGCGCGCGGCGAACATCAACGCGGTGCGGGTGCATGGGCACGTGGCCGGCCGAGCATTGTATCGCGAGGCCGACGCGCTGGGCATGTTGTTGTGGCAAGACATGCCGCTGCAATGGGGGTATGACGACAGCGAAGCCTTCGCCGCCGAAGCGGCGCGCCAGGCCGGCGACCTGCTGAAACAACGGGGCAACCACCCTTCGGTGATCGTGTGGGCCGGGCAAAATGAGCCGCCTTTCGACGCGCCGTGGATGAAACAGCGGTTTACCGACTGGACGCCCACGCTCAACCGTCGGTTGGCGCACCGCGTGGCGGACGCACTGAGCGAAGATCGCAGCCGCATCGTGCATCGTTGGTCTACCGTGGCGGAGCATTATTGGCAGGGCTGGTATTTCGGCACGATTGCCGATTTCCTCAAGCCAGCGACCAGTCCGATCATCAGCGAATTTGGCGCGCAGGCGCTGCCTCGTCTCGCCACGTTGCGCACTATCATTCCGGCGGCGCACCTGTGGCCCGCCAGCACCTCGCCTGACGACCCGGGCTGGAAGGTTTGGCAGTATCACAATTTCCAGCCCGAGCAGGCTTTCGGGCTGGCCAAGCTGTCGCGCGGCGCCACGATCGAGAGTTTTATCGCCAACACCCAGCGCTATCAGGCGGAAGGCATTCAGCTGGCGGCGGAAAGCTATCGGCGTCAACGCTATCAGCCGGTCGCCGCCCTGTTCCAGTTCATGTTCAGCGAGACCTGGCCTTCAATCAACTGGGCGGTCATCGACTATCAGCGCCATCCCAAAACAGGTTACTACGCCTTGCAACGCGCCTATCAGCCGGTACTGCCCTCCATTGAGCCTCTCTCGCTCAACTGGCGAACGGGAGAAAGCGGCAAGATAGGCCTGTGGGCGATCAACGATCGCTGGCAAGATTACCCCGCCGCCACGCTGCGTTGGCGAGTGACGCAGGGGGAGCACGAACTGGCTCGCGGCGAGACGAAGCTCGACCTGCCGGCGGACAGCGGCCGTAAATTAAAGGAGCTCAACCTCACGCCGCGCTCGACGCTGCCTCTGCAGGTGGTGACGGAATTGACGGACAGTAATGGCCTGCGCCTGGGTGAGAATCGCCGGCGATTTCCGGTTGGCGCGCCATGAGCGGCGCTGCCTCAGGCATTTCGCCGCTGCTGCCCGTGAATGTCGACGAGCGCGCACAGCTTTTCCAACGTCACCGCCGGTGAAAAATAGAAGCCCTGTACGACATCGCACCGATACTCGGTCAGGTAGTGGAGCGACTCCAGGTCTTCCACCCCTTCCGCCAAGACTTCATAGTTGAGTTTATGCAACATATCGATGATGCTTTGCACGATGATGCGGCTTTCCGCATCGCTCTTCAGCAGTCTTACCAGGGAGGCGTCCAGTTTGACGACGTCGGCGGGGATATGGCGCAGATAGTTTAAATTGCTGTAGCCGGCGCCGAAATCATCCAGCGCGATGCGATGCCCGTTGGCCTTGAGCGCATGCAGACAGGCCAACGCCGCGCTGCTTTCCTGAATGCGTTGCGACTCCAGGCACTCTATCTCAATGTCCCCCGCCTGCAGCCCGCGCCGGGTGATGGCTTCATTCAACCGCGCCGCAAAGTGCCGCTCGGCCAGATTGCCGGCCGTCACGTTGATCGAGATGGGAAACGCGATCCCCGCTTCACGCATCAACAACAACTGTTCAATCGACTGCGCGATGACAAACTCGGTCAACGGTTTGATCAGCGAGGTATTTTCCACCAGCGGAATGAACTCCCCCGTCGGGATCGCCCCCCAACGTTCATGCCGCCAACGCAGCAATGCTTCCGCGCCGACGATCCTGCCGCTCGCCAAATCAATCTGCGGTTGGTATTCCAAAAATAGCCCGCGATTATTTTCCTTCAGGTTCTGCGCCAACTCATTAAAAATATTGAAATTATGCTTGCGCGCCGCATCCTTCGGCTCGCTATAGAGGGAGACGGCTCGCCCCTCGTCGATCGAATCATGCAGCGCGCTGGTCGCCTGGCGCAAAATCTCGGGAGGATCGGCATGCGGCGCGGAAAACAACGCATAACCGGCATTAAGCTCCAGGCGCAGCGGCACGGCGCCTCTCACTTCGTGATGCAAACGGTCGGCGCAACGCAACAGATCGCGCTTCGCCTGCGGCATGTGCTGCGCCTCGATAATGACGGCGAAACGTCCGGGCGCGATGCTGTACAGCATGCGCTCACTGAGAAACGTCTCTTTCAGGAAATGGCTGATATCCCCCAGCAGTAACTCTACCGTAGACAGGCCGAAAGAACGCGCCATCTCGTAGGCGTATTGGATATCTATCGTATCGAACAGCAATAACGCGTATTTGCCCGTGTCCGGTAAATTGCCGAGTTCACCCATCAGCCGCTGTCGATTGGGCAAGCGAGTGATGGCATCGACCAGGCCGATCTCACTCTGCGCTTCGATCAGCTCGCCGACGATGGTGGCCATGCTGCGCAGCAGTTCGACCTGACGGCGAGTCAGATGCTTTGGCTGCGAACCCACGAGGCAGAACGCGCCGATCGTATAGCCTTCGCGGGTGCACAGCGGGATGGCGGCGCAGTGGCGGATCGCCGCGGCGCCGTTGACCATGGGATCCGAGGCAAAGCGTTCATCCGCATGGGTGTCCGGACAAATCAACGCCTCGCCGCTCAGACGAACGAAATTGAACAAGGGGCTGACGAAATCGATCTCCTCGAACCCGACGTCAATGTGCTCGCGGATCCAAATCTTGCGCGTTCCGTGCAGGTAAATGAGGCAACCCTCGGCCTGTAACAGCTTGCGGGTGATCGTCAGCACCTGATGGATCGCGTCGTCATGGCCGGCGCCCAACCCCGCCAGCGCATCGATGGCCGCCAGGCGCTCGTCTTCATTCTTACTGAGATGTCGTAACATTGGCTCATAGCTCACAGATGGCGTAAGTGCCTTTGCCGGCGGATTTCGCCTGATACATCGCGCCGTCGGCGCTGGCCAGCAGCATTTCCGGCGTTACGTCCCCACTCGCAGAGATAGCGGCGCCAATGCTGGCGGACAGGCAGACCTTCTGCTGACCGATCTGCGAAATACCGGCCAGCTCTGCCAACACCTTTTCGCAAAACGCGCTGACCTCAGGCCGCGGCGCTGTCAGCGGCCACAAGATCACCGTGAACTCGTCGCCGGCCAGGCGCGAGACGCTGTGCCGTTCGTCGGCGCAAGCGCTGAGCAATTTGGCGAACGTCTTCAGGATCAGATCGCCGAAGTCATGGCCGTAACTGTCGTTCATGCCCTTAAAACCATCGAGATCGATGAACAACAGGGCCATCTGCCGCTGATGACAGCAGACTTGCAACGTGCCCGACAACCGGCGCAGAAATGCGCGGCGGTTGGTCAACCCGGTCAGCATGTCGTGCGTGGCGTCATATTCCAATCGTTGCTGCAGCCGCTTCAACTCGGTGATGTCCATGGAGAGAATGTAAAAACCCTGAGCCTCGCACGGCACCAGCGTGGTATGGATCATCAGCAGCCCCTGCTGGGTCTGCAATTCGTTTTCGAAGCTGACCATTTCGCCCGCCAAAGCCCGCGCGATCATCGGCCTAGCCATCTGATACACGCTTTCTCCCATGAACTCGCGCACCGTCATGCCCTGCAGGCTAGCCTCTTCCAGACCAAACCAGGTCTTATAGGCGCTATTGGCGAACAGGTAGCGTTCATTGGCGTCGATTTGGCTGATTAACGCCGGCATATTGTCGGTAATGGCGCGCAGGCGTTCTTTTTCCGCACTGAGCTGAGATTCGGCGAGCACCCGGGTTTCTATCTCTTCGTTAAGCTGTTTGACCACCACGTTAAGCTCATGCGTACGAATTTCGACGCGTTCTTCCAGCTCATGCTGCAAGGCATACAGGTCGGCCTCCGCCGCCTTGCGCTCGCTGATGTCGACGATGACCGAGATGAAATGATCCGGCTTGCCGTTCGGCAGCCGATTCAGCGCCACCGTCAGTTCCACCCACACGATCGTGCCATCGGCGCGGAAATAGCGTTTCTCCAGCGAGTAGGTGTCGATCTCGTTTCTCAGCAACTGCTGCAGTTTTTCCAGATCGGTGTTGAGATCGAGCGGATAGGTAATGTCCTGAAAGGTGCGATCCATCAGCTCGCGCTCGGAGTATTGCAGCATTTCACAGATGCGCGGATTGACCCGCAGCCAATACCCCTGCAGCGAAACCAGCGCCATGCCCACCGCCGCCTGAGAGAAAGTCTGTTCGAATAACGCCTCCGTGCGCTGCAGATCGGATTTCAGGTTTTCGGTATAGACGTTGCGTTCGATGCTCTGCAGATACTCTTCCACCACCGCGGCGAAGTCACGCAGGTCGGCCAGTTTATCTTGAGGAAACGGCTGCGGGTGACTGTCGATAATGCATAGCGTGCCGAGCGGCAACCCGTCGAGGGACAGCAGCTGTTGCCCGACGTAGAAGCCGATGCGCGGGCCACCGACCACCAGTGGGTTATCGAAAAAGCGCGGATCCTGCGCGGTATCGGGCACCACCATCGCTTCGCGTTGCAGGATGGCATGGCCGCAGAACGAGATGTTGCGCGGCGTTTCCCGGACATCCAGGCCATAGCGTGATAAAAACCATTGACGATCGCGGTCGATCAGTGACACCAGCGCAATGGTGACACCGAAATATTTCGCAGCCAGCCGCGTGATGCGATCCAGCTTTTCTACTGAGTTCGAATCCAGCACGTTCAGCGAATCCAATACCGACAGGCGTTCGGCTTCGTTTTCGGGGAAGCATGGCTCGAGCATGTTGACTCCTGTAGCGTCTCCAACGGGCGCGTCCCGCCTTTCAGGTTCGCTCGCCCATCGTATTTTTAGTCAGAATCAGCTCGTTGCGTCCGTCGGCGGTACGGTAACGAACTTTGTCCATCATGGAATAAATCAGTATCAATCCGATTCCGCTTTCTGGCCAATTTTCCAGGGCGCCGGGCTCGGGGAACGACCGTTGCTTATCCGCCACCGCCTGCAGAATGTCCGCCGGTATCGGACGCCCCGTATCGAAGAGCGTTAGAGTGATTGCGCCGGAAGAAAGTGACATAGTCACCTCAATCGTTTGCCGAGCGTCGTAATCGACGCCGTGCCGGACGATGTTGCTGAATGCCTCGCTGGCCGCCAAATCCAGCTGATATATCGCCGCGGGATCAAGCGGGAACGGCGCCACGAAACGTTGGAAGGCACGGCTCAACGTCTCGAGGTTCTCAAGCGTCGCGCCCAGGCGCAGCGCGGTGGTGGCAGTCTCCATCAAAGCCTCCCGGCAAAGCGCCGCACTATTCGCGGGCGAGGATGTTCATTGCGTCCTGACGCGTGGCGCCGATGGTAAAAATACGGTCCATGCGGGTCAGTTTGAACAGGTGCTGGATATTGCCGTTCAACGAACACAGCACCAGCTCCCCTTTCCCGTTCAACGTTTTGAGTATTGACACCAGGGCGCCCAAACAGCTGCTGTCGATGAAATCGACCCGGCTGAAGTCGAGCAGTACGTGATGGCCATGACGCTCGATCACTTCCAGCACCTGTTGCTTGAACGCCAGCGCGACGGAGGCGTCGAGACGACGCACCAGCGGCACCACGATCTCAATGTCATTTTCGGTGTGCATTTCAAAATTCATAGTCTTCCTCATCGATGTTGTCGGGAGTTATGCGGTGCGCTCTATCGCCACCAGCGAAATATCGTCATTAAAGAAACGGCCGTACTCTGCGAGCCCGTCGGACTCCGGCTGGCTCCAACTCACCAGCTCGCGCTCAACGCATTGGAAAACGGCCGAGCGCGGCTGCCTACGCTGCGCGATCAGCAACTGCTGCAGCCGCGTTTCCCCATAAAGCTCGCCTGCGCGGTTCTCACATTCACTGATGCCGTCGCTGTAAAGATAGAGCCGTTCGCCGGGCGCCAGGCAAAACTCGCTGCTTTGATATTCCGACTGCGGAAACAGCCCTACGGGCACGCCGCCGAGGCCGACGGTGCGCAGCTCGCCGTCCTGACGGATAATGAACGGCGTCGGGTGCCCGGCCTGACAGAGCGCGCCCAACCCGGTTTGCGTGTCGATAAAACCGTAGATGAGCGTGAAATAGCTGGTGATCTCTTCGTTATCCAGGCAAAAACGCCGGTTGAGCGCAGCGACCACCTGATGTGGCGCGACGATGTTCCCGTCGACGATCAGCAATCGCTCATCGATCCGTCCGGTGAGAAACTCTCTGGCCACCGCCAGCGACAGCATCGCCGCGCTGACGCCATGGCCGGCGACATCAATACAATAGAACGCCAGATGACGGCTATCGAGCGCAAAATAGTTCAGCAGATCGCCGGAAACGTACGCGGAAGGCAAAAACATCCAGTCCGCCTGATAACCGCTGAACGCCAGCGATGCCGACGGCAACACGCTGCGCTGCAATCGCGCGGCGGCCTGCAGATCCTGCTCAATCTGTTGGTAGGCGCTGCTCAGGCGCTGGTTGCGCACCGCCAGCGTGCTTTCCAGCGTCAGGACGCGTTCCGCGGCATGCAGCCGGGCGCGCAGCTGGCTCTGATTGACCGGCTTGGAAAGGAAATCGTCAGCGCCGGACTCCAGCCCCTGCACCAGATCGTCGATCGATTGGCGCGCAGTCACCAAAATGGCATAAATGTAATGGCCGAAGTCACGCTGGCGAATTTGACGGCACAGCGCCACACCGTCCATTTGCGGCATTTCCCAATCGCTGATGACGGCGTTGATGTTCTGCGTCTCCAACATTGCCAGCGCGTGTACGCCGTCCTGCGCCTCCAGCACCCGGTAGCCCCATTTACTTAGCATGCTGCCCAGCAGGTGTCGGTAACTCCTGGAGTCATCGACGATCAGGATAGTCAGAGAGAACGCGCTGTCTTTGTCCGTCGGTTCCACAGTCACACTCGCTTAAAACGGGAGCGTCCAGCTCAGGTTGATCGTCCCGCGACGAAAATTGGCATTGGCATCGCTGCGCCACGGGTAGCGCGTGCCGGAATAGTTGTCGTAATGCACGGAAACCGCGCCCGGCAAATAGCTGGACACATAGCCGATACTGTAGGTGTAATCGTAATCCCACGGCTGCTGTTGCCGGCTATCGGGATAATAAAACGACGACACGCGCAGGAAATAGTGTTGCAGCAGCGTGTAACCGCAGCTGGCCAACAACGAGCTTTTATTGCGCTTGATGCCGCTGTCGGCCAGAGAATAGTAACGCGGGACATAGCTATACCCCACCTGGCAAATCAGCGCGTCCTCTTTGTTGATCAGCAAGTGTTTTTCGAGGCTGCCCGGCAAGCTGAATTTATAAGCGAAAGTCCAGGCTCCCCGCTCGAAGTAGGTATGTCTGGCGCCGCTAGCGGGATAAAAATGGTTATCCTCGCTGTAGTTGCCGTACACCAGGCTGAAGGTGCCCGGATGCCAGTCATCGTAACCAAAGCTGTACACGAAGTCGGTGCTGTATTTATTGGTGTCCTGCAGCGGCACACGCACCGTCATGTTGGCAAAAAAATAGCTCATCGGTGAATACTGCATGCTCAGCAACAGGCGCTGGTTGTATTTATCATGGATCTCGGAAGCGTCCCGTCCCGTCGGCACATAAACCGGATGACGAGCCAAATCCGAGTTGTAGGTCAGCGCCGTGGAAAAAGATGACTCGCTGCCCGAAAACAGACGCGCCCAGGGGCTGGTGAATACCCTTACCGCCGGCTGGTTAGGCACGGTGTCCGCCGCCCAGCCGCAAACGCTGAACAAACAGCCGGCAAGCGGGGACAGGCGCCGAAATAAACGGGTGGTCATGTCAGTAATGCATCCCCCAAATATCCCTGGCGTAGCCGCGAATGGTGCGATCGCTGGAAAAACCGCCCATGCGCGCGATGGTCAACAGTGCGCGACGGTGCCACTGCCCCGGCTCATCGAAATCGGCCGCCGCCCGCTGCTGGGCCAGCCGATAACTCTCAAAGTCCTGAAGATGGCAGAAATAGTCGCCGGTGAGCAGGATATTGCGTAACGGCGCAAACAGCTCGTTATCGGCCGCGAACAGGCCCGAAGTCAGCGAATCCACCACGCGCGCAATGCGCGGGTTGTTGAGATAATGATCGCCGCCGTGATAGCCATGGCGTCTGATATCGTCGATTTCCTCGGCGGTGGCGCCGAACAGATAGAAATTATCCGCCCCAACCGCATCGCGGATTTCGATGTTCGCTCCATCCAGTGTGCCGATGGTCAGTGCGCCATTGAGGGCAAATTTCATGTTACTGGTGCCCGAGGCCTCGGTGCCGGCGGTCGATATCTGCTCGGACAGGTCGGTCGCGGGGATGATATGTTCGGCCAGTGAAACCTTATAGTCTTCGAGGAAAGCCACTTTCAGCTGGCCGCCGACGCGAGAGTCCTGATTAATGCGCTGCGCCACGGCGCCTATCAGCTGAATGATCAGCTTGGCCACCGCATAACTGGGCGCCGCTTTGCCGGCGAACAGATGCACTTTGGGCGCGATAGTCTTACCGCCCTCTTTGATCTCCAGATAAAGATCTATGACGTGCAGAATATTCAACAGCTGGCGTTTATATTCGTGGATCCGCTTCACCTGACAGTCGAACATCGCCATCGGATCGAGTTGTATGCCGTGACGCTGTGCGATTAATCGACATAAGGCGCCCTTATTCGCACGTTTTATCGCGCGTATCTCGTCGATCGCGCCAATATCGTCGGCCAATTTCTCGAGCCCCGCCAACTGCTGCAGATCCGTCGGCCATTCGTCACCCAGATGCTGATGCAAAAACGCCGCCAGCGGCGGGTTAGCCTGCTGCACCCAGCGACGCGGCGTTACGCCGTTGGTCTGGTTAATGAATTTTTCCGGCGAGATAAAATAAAAGTCCGGCACCAGGCTTTTCTTGATCAACTCCGAATGGAGTTTCGCTACGCCGTTAACCCGATGACTGCCGACGATCGCCAGGTTAGCCATCCGCATCTTCTTGTCGTTATCGCCCGCGAACAGGGAAAGCGACGGCAATAACTGCGGCTTATCGGGCCATCGCGCGGCGACGTGCGCCAGAAAACGTCGGTTGATCTCATAAACGATCTGCAGATGACGCGGCAGCAGTTTTTCAAACAGGCTCACCGACCAGGTTTCCAGCGCCTCCGGCATCAGCGTGTGATTGGTGAAAGCGCAGGTTCGCTGCGTAATGTCCCAAGCCTGCTCCCACGGCAGTTGGTGCTCATCGACCAACAGACGCATCAGTTCCGCCACCGCCAGGGCCGGATGGGTGTCATTGAGCTGGATCGCCACCCGCTCCGGCAGTGCCGTGATAGATGCCTCTTCCCCCGCATAATCGGCCAGCACATCGCGCAGAGTGCAAGCGACCAGGAAATACTCCTGCGTGAGACGAAGCTCCTTGCCGGTCAGAGCTTCATCGGCCGGATAGAGAATCTTCGAAATGTTCTCCGAGGCGATTTTCTCGCTTACCGCCTTGATATAGTCGCCCCGGTTGAAGATATGAATATTGAAGGAGTCTGAAGCCAGCGCGCTGTAAAGGCGCAGCTTATTGGTCGCCGAGCCCTGATAACCGGAAACGAAATAGTCGTGCGGGATCCCGACGAGGATCCGCCAGTCCATCCACATCGGGTTATAGTTGCCTTCGGCGTCTTCGCCATGTTCAACGCGGCCGCCGATCGGGATCAGCATTTGTTGGGCATGATGCTCTACCAGCCACGGCGAGCGCGTAGAGTGCCAGTCATCCGGCTGTTCTATTTGCCTGCCGTCATGGATTGCCTGTTTGAAAAGCCCATACTCGTATTTGATACCGTGCCCGGAGGCGGCGATATCCAATGTGGCCATCGAGTCGATGAAACAAGCGGCCAAACGGCCCAGACCGCCATTGCCTAAAGCCGCGTCGGGTTCCTCATCCACAATGCGCTCGAAATCGAATCCCAGTTCGGTGACCGCACGCTGCATATTCTTCAACAAGCCGGTATTGATCAGGTTATTGCGCAATGACTGGCCTAATAAAAACTCCATCGACAAATAATAAAGGCGTTTCTTTTTCTCCGCCCGCTGTCTTTGTTGCGAAATTAGAAAATCATCATATTGATAATGACGGACGGTCAGCGCCACCGCATTGAAAACGTCGCTTTCAGTTGCCGTAGGCAAGGTCACACAGAGTTGATATTTAAGGTTATTTTCAATTTGCGCACTCAATTCGCTAACGCTCGGCGCATTGGCTACAGGCTGCTTGGATTTCATTGCACTTCCTTTCAGGAATGATGTTTAACGATATATTCGTTAAACGGCAATAAGTATCAGATAAATTCTAGCGCCTTTTTTTATAATGTCTTTTTTTTACCGGATTTATTTTTAATTCAAAATGAAATGGTATGGATGTTAATTATATTAAGGCGGTTCCCGCTATTTAAATGGGGAAAGCCAAGGGGATGTGGGCGCGGCTGCGGATATAGGAAACATGGCGGTTAAAACTGAACCCGCCCGGCATCCGGGGCGAAAGGTGCTCACCGCACAGGCCGGGCGCTCCGCCTTTAAACGCCGCTAAGCCTTGCAGGGCGGCAGCCCGCCGGCCAGCTTTTCATTTTTGACCTGGCACAACCCCGCCACGCCGGATTCCAACAGAATGCGCCGCGTCGCCATCAACGTCTCACGCTGCTCGTTCAGCGTCGCCATCATCCGCTCGATTTCCGCCAGCCGGCTGTCGACGCCTTGTATCAAACCATCCTGATAGGCGCTGCCCTGCAGCGCCAATACCCCGCGGATCGCCTGCAGCGAGAACCCCAGATTCTGGCCGATTTGGATCAGGTGCAGCCGCTCCAGCGCGCTTTCGCTATACACCCGATATCCGTTAACGCCGCGCACCGCTTTGGGCAGCAGACCCTGCTGTTCGTAGTAACGTATCGCCGAGGCGGCCATGCCGGCGCGCTCCGCCAACTCTCCGATTTTCATGCCCTATTGACCTTAAAGTTAACTTTAAACCTAGTATAGCGCCATTCCCCCTGCGACAGGAACGTACCCGATGTTTACCCCGCTGATTCTGCCCAACGGCAGCCGCTTACCCAACCGTTTGGCCAAAGCCGCGTTGGAAGAAAATCTGGCCGATGAAGGCCAACTGCCCGGCCCCGCGCTATGGCGTCTGTATCGCCACTGGGGTATCGGCGGCGCCGGCCTCATCATCACCGGCAACGTGATGATCGACGGACGCGCCATGACCGGCCCCGGCGGCGTGGTGCTGGAACAGGATACGCCGCTCGAGGCGTTCAAAACTTGGGCGGCGGCCTCGCGCCAGGAAGGCGCGCAGGTATGGATGCAGCTCAGCCACCCGGGCCGTCAGGTGATGGCCAACATGGGCGGCAACGCCTGGGCGCCCTCCGCCATCCCGATGGCGATGGGCAAGTACAGCAAGGCGTTCGCGCAGCCGGAGGCCATGAGCGAAGCGCAGATTGCCGAGGTGATCGCCCGCTTCGCCGCCAGCGCGCACGCCGCCGAAAAGGCCGGGTTTACCGGCGTGCAGATCCACGCGGCGCACGGCTACCTGATCTCCCAGTTTTTGTCGCCGTTGGCCAACCAGCGCAGCGATCGTTGGGGGGGCGAACTAACGAATCGCGCCCGTCTGCTGCTGGAGGTGGTGCGCGCGGTGCGCCAGCGTGTCTCGCCAGATTTTTGCGTGGCGGTGAAGCTCAATTCAGCCGATTTTCAGCGCGGCGGCTTTTCGCCGGACGAGGCCCGACAGGTGTTGTTGATGCTCAACGAACTGCCGGTTGATTTGGTGGAGTTGTCGGGCGGGAGTTATGAAAGCCCGGCGATGCAGGGGGAAGCCGCAGACGACAGCACCCTGGCGCGCGAAGCCTATTTTCTGACCTTCGCCCGCGATCTCGCCGCAGTAGCGCGCATGCCGGTGATGACCACCGGCGGCATCGCCCGCCCGTCGGTGGCACAACGGGTGCTGAACAGCGGCGTCGCGGTGGTCGGCATCGCCACCGCCATGGCGGAAATTCCCGATCTGCCGCGCCGCTGGCAAACCGGTGAAGCCCCTCATGCGCTGCCCGGACCGGTAAAATGGCGCGACAAAACGCTGACGCTGCTCGCCCGCATGGCGCTGATCAAGCGCCGCATGCACGCCCTGAGCCGCGATCGGACGCGCAACGTGCGTTATTCACCGCTGTGGTCGCTGCTCATCGATCGATGGCGCACCCGCCGCACTCTGCGGCGCTATCATGCCTGGTTACGGCAACGTTAATGACCGCGGCGCCGGCAGACACGCCGGCGCCGCACAAAAATCCCGCTGTTTTGATCGCGCTACGTAAAATCTGCAAGAAATCACCACCCTGGATACTGCGCTTTTAACGCTCGACTGCTTATATTCATCACAAATTTTGTGTATATAACCGCTATAGGACTTAAGGTGGTGAATAGATGAAAATAAGCCGCTATTTTCTATTTATGTTATTAATCGGAAATTCACCTTAATAATAAATGCATTAAAGAAGCAGCCAAAGGAAAGCAGAAAAGGATTTTTACGCAATGTTAAAGAAATGTTGTTTTTTGCCGGCAAAACCAACGGTCAACAAATCAACAACATATTGATGAGCCTAAGAAAAAACTAAACAATTCAAAACAAAATCGGCTATTGAGTCCCAGGCGAAAAAGCCATATATTGGTCGCGCTTTTCACAAGGCAGTTACTTTTCTAATTCATTAATTCAATCGTTGCGTCTTGAGACCTTCGGTTGTAGGAGAGATATGATGACGGATAAAGTCCGTATTGATACTTTAGTTGCAAACTCATTAAACGGAAACAATGAAACCTATTTGGCGCGTCAAGCCGAATTTGAGTCGAATGTTAGGAGTTATCCGCGCAAATTGCCGTTGGCAATTGCGAAAGCCCAGGGCGTTTGGATCACTGATGTTGAGAATAATCAATATCTTGATTGCCTGGCCGGGGCGGGAACGTTGGCTCTTGGACATAATCACCCCGACGTCCTGCAAAGCATCCAAAATGTCATTACCAGCGGCTTGCCGTTACATACTCTCGATCTCACGACCCCGTTGAAAGATCGTTTCTCCGACTACCTGCTCTCTCTGTTGCCGGGCGAAGGCAAAGGGTACTGCCTGCAGTTCTGCGGCCCGTCCGGCGCCGATGCGGTGGAAGCCGCGCTGAAGCTGGCGAAAAAACACACTGGCCGTTCCGGCGTGATCAGCTTCTCCGGCGGCTACCACGGCATGACCCACGGCGCGCTGTCGGTCACCGGCAACCTGTCGCCGAAAGCGGCCATCAACGGCATGATGCCGGAAGTGCAATTCATGCCTTACCCGCATGAATACCGCTGCCCGCTGGGCATCGGCGGCGAAGCCGGCGTCAAGGCGCTGACCTACTACTTCGATAATCTGATTAACGACGTGGAAAGCGGCGTGCGTAAACCGGCGGCGGTGATCCTGGAAGCCGTTCAGGGCGAAGGCGGGGTTAACCCGGCCCCGGCCGAGTGGCTGCAGCGCATTCGCAAAGTGACGCAGGAACACGGCATTCTGCTGATCATCGACGAAGTTCAGGCCGGTTTCGCCCGTACGGGCAAGCTGTTCGCCTTCGAACACGCCGGCATCGAGCCGGACATCATCGTGATGTCGAAAGCGGTCGGCGGCGGCTTGCCGCTCGCGGTGCTGGGCATCAAAAAAGAGTTCGACGCCTGGGAACCGGGCCACCACACCGGCACCTTCCGCGGCAACCAGCTGGCGATGGCCACCGGCCTGACCACTCTGCAGTACCTGAAGGAGCATAAGGTCGCCGACAAAGTGGCCGCTCAGGGCGAATGGCTCAAAGGCAAGCTGGCCGAGCTGCAGAAACGTTATCCGGTGATCGGCCACGTCCGCGGTCTGGGCCTGATGATCGGCATCGAGATCGTCAAGCCGAACGAAGCGCAGGATCACATGGGCTGCTACCCGGCCGATGGCGAGCTGTCCGCGCTGCTGCAGAAAAAATGCTTCGAATCCGGCTTGATCCTGGAGCGCGGCGGGCGCAACGGCTGCGTGCTCCGTCTGTTGCCTTCCCTGCTGATCACCAATGATGAGCTGGGTATTTTCCTGGATAAATTTGAGCAGGCGCTGTTGGCCGCCGGCGTCAAGCCAGTCTGATTGGAGCGAATGACCGCGATGTCCAAGTTAAACCCGATTCTGGCTTCCTCGGCGCACAGCGCCGAGGCTTACCGCCAGGCGATCGCACAGAGCAGTGAAGCCGTCGTGCAGTGGCTGCAACAGCCCGAGATGTATCAGGGCAAAAGCGTTGCCGAACTGCGCGAACGCATCCAGCTCGACTTTACCCCGCAAGGCCTGGGCAACCAGGCGGCGATCGAGCGCGCCATCGAGTACTTTTTGAAAGACAGCCTGTCGGTGCACCACCCGCAGTGCGTGGCGCACCTGCACTGCCCGAGCCTGGTGATTAGCCAGGCCGCTGAAGTGCTGATCAACGCCACCAACCAGAGCATGGACTCCTGGGATCAGAGCCCGTCGGCCACGCTGATCGAAATGAAGCTGATCGAGTGGCTGCGCGCCCAGGTCGGTTACCAGCCCGGCGACGCCGGGGTGTTCACCAGCGGCGGCACCCAGAGCAACCTGATGGGGCTGATGCTGGCGCGCGATGCATTCTTCGCGCGTCAGGGCCACTCCGTGCAGCAGGACGGTCTGGTGGGCGATCTGCGCAAGCTGAAAGTGTTCTGTTCTGAAAACGCCCACTTCTCGGTGCAGAAGAACATGGCGCTGATGGGCCTTGGCTACCAGTCCGTCACGCTGGTGAAAACCGATCGCTTCGCCCGCATGGACGTGAACGATCTGGCGCAAAAACTGGCGCAGGCCAAGGCTAACGGCGAGCAGGTGATGGCGATCGTCGCCACCGCCGGCACCACCGATGCCGGTGCCATTGACCCGCTGCGCGATATCGCGCGGCTGGCGGCGGAGCAGAAAATTTGGGTGCACGTGGATGCGGCCTGGGGCGGCGCGCTGCTGCTCTCCGAGCAGTACCGCGACTACCTGGACGGCCTGGAGCTGGTGGACTCCATCACCCTGGACTTCCATAAGCAGTTCTTCCAGACCATCAGCTGCGGCGCCTTCCTGTTGAAAGACGAGCGCCACTACGAGCTGATGCGCTATCAGGCGGCCTACCTGAACTCCGAATTTGACGAAGCGCAAGGCGTGCCGAACCTGGTCTCCAAATCGCTGCAGACCACCCGCCGCTTCGATGCGTTGAAGCTGTGGATGGGGCTGGAAGCGCTGGGGCAGAAGCAGTATGCCGAGATCATCGATCATGGCGTCTCGCTGGCGCAACAGGTGGCGCGTTACATCGCCGACCAGGAATCGCTGGAACTGGTGATGCAGCCGCAGCTGGCCAGCGTGCTGTTCCGCTACCTTCCGGCGCCGCTGGCGGCAAAAGGCGACGCGGCCGTCGCGCTGTTCAACCAGCGCATCGGTGACGCCTTGCTGGAGTCGGGCCGCGCCAACGTCGGCGTGACCGAGTTCGATGGCGTGACCTGCCTGAAGATGACGCTGCTTAACCCGATCGTGACGCTGGAAGACATCAAGCTGCTGCTGGCGCTGGTCGAGAAAACCGCGCAGCAGCTGCCGGTGTAACCCTCCGCCACTGCGCATTAAAAGCCGATACCCCCCAGGTTATCGGCTTTTTTATTGCCCATCAGAGCGCAAGTGACGCAGCGCTTACGCTGATATACTGCAGTAAACGCCTTCTCTTATTTCCGGCGCCACAGGATAAATGCATGACCGACCCTGATTTCAACCTGCTGACCGCGCTCGACGCGCTGCTGTCGACGGGCAGCGTAGCTGGCGCGGCGCGACGTCTCGGTTTAAGCGCCTCGGCGATGAGCCGCACCCTCAGCCGACTGCGCACGGCCACCGGCGATCCGCTGTTGGTGCGCGCCGGGCGTCATATGGTGCTGACGCCTTATGCCGAAACGCTGCGCGAACGGGTGCGAAACGCGGCATTCGAAGCTCGGGCGCTGCTGCGTCCAACGCCGAACGCGCTGGATCCCGCCACGCTCGACCGGACCTTTACGCTGCGCGCCAACGACGGCTTCGTCGAGGCCTTCGGCCCGGCGCTGATCGCCGCCGCTGCGCAACAGGCGCCACGGGCGCGGCTGCGCTTTGCGCCCAAGCCCGAGAAAAGCGACCGCCCCCTGCGTGAGGGCCTGGTCGATCTGGAGATTGGCGTGCTGGGCGAAATGGGGCCGGAAATCCGCCTGCAGGCGCTGTTTCGCGACCGCTTCGTCGGCGTGATGAGAAGCGCGCATCCACTGGCGCAGCGGCCCAGGATAGGCGCCGCCGAGTACGCCGCCTGCGGCCACGTGGTGGCCTCGCGCAGCGGGCGCATTCTCGGGCCGGTAGACGCCGCGTTGGCGGAGCTGGGGCTGATGCGCCAGATTGCCGCCGTGGTGCCGAGCTTTCCGGCCGCGCTGGCGGTAGCGCAAGCCTCAGACCTGCTGGCGCTGTTGCCCGCCTCCTTTGTGCATGCTCATCCGGACGACGGCCCGCTGCGCATGTTCGAGCTGCCGGTGAAAACGCCGCCCATTACCGTCTCGCAAATGTGGCACCCGCGCCTGGACGCTGAAGCGGAGCACCGCTGGCTGCGGCAGTTGGTGTTGGCCGTCTGCCGCCAACGGGCGTAGGCACCGTGCTCATCAAGTGACAATGTCACTAAACATTCCCTTACGGCGCCGCTCGCCCGTTTAAATCGGCCAGATAGGCGCAAAACATGTCCGCCATCGCGTCGGCATAAGCCACAATCTCCGCATCGCTGCGCGGCGTTTCGGAGAATTGCTTGCCCGCCGCCCCCAGCGTGCCGACGATCAGCTCGCCTGCCAACGTACGGACGCCTTCCGCCGCATCGGGCAACGCTTCGCCCATAAACACCTGCACGATGTCTTTGCCGGTGGCCTTCGCCGCCTGCGCCTCTGGCGCATCGCGGTACAACGGCGCCGCATCGTTCAGCGCCACGCGCATCTGCGCCTCTTCACATTCCGAACGGATAAATGTCTGCACCAGCAACCGCAAACGCTCGAACGGCGCAGTCTCTCGATCGGCCAGAATGCCGCTCAGCATGGCGGTGGTCTGCCGCCATTCGTCGCTTTGCAAACGGAACAGGATCGCCGCTTTGTTGGGAAAATACTGATAAAGCGAACCGATACTGACGCCGGCGCGTTCAGCCACTCTGGCGGTAGTGAAACGCGCGGCGCCCTCCTGCGCCAAAACCTGAATAGCGGCGGTCAAAATGGCGGAGACCAATTCGGCGGATCGCGCCTGTTGCGGTTGTTTTCTCGAGGAAATTTGCTTACTGCGGCGTTCAATCATAGCGGGCGGCCAATGCGAATAGAGAAATGCGAATAGTTCGTCATATTATAGCGGCACGCGCTTTCGCGCTCACTTTTTCTACGGGAGTTTTGCCATGAGTACCCTGACCACCGCGCCGTTGGCGCCGCTGCTAAGCACCCTGTTCCAGCAGGCCGCCGGCCGTTCACCGGCGCTCGCCTCCCTGTTCCGCGACGTGCCTGACGAAGAGCAAAATCGACTGATGCAGAGTAAAACCGACTATCGTGAACTCTACCATCGCCTGAAGGATTTCCCCCTGGCGGTGTCGCCGGAAACCGGCGCATTGCTGTACATGCTGGCGCGCGGTTGTCGGGCGCAAAACATCGTCGAATTCGGCACGTCGTTCGGTATTTCAACGCTGCACCTGGCCGCCGCGCTGCGCGACAACGGCGGCGGCCGGTTGATCACCTGCGAATTTGAACCGAGCAAAGCGGCGCAGGCGCGCCACAACCTGACCAAAGGCGGCGTCGTCGATCTGGTGGAGATCCGCGTGGGCGATGCCCTGGAAACGCTGCGCGACGATCTGCCGGCCACTGTCGACCTGCTGTTGCTGGACGGCGCCAAGGGGCTTTACCCCGATATCCTCGCGCTGCTGGAAAATCGTCTGCGCCCCGGCGCGCTGATCGTCGCCGACAACGCCGATTACAGCCCGGATTATCTGACGCGCGTGCGTTCTCCGGCGTCGGGTTATCTCTCCACGCCGTTCGCGGATGACGTCGAGCTGTCGATACGCCTTTAACTCCCTCATCGCGCGGGGGTTGTTCCCCCTCGCGCGATCGTACAACATAGCGTGCATGATGCCTGACACAGTGAAACGCCCATGACGCTTCCCCCTCTTTGGCCGGTGTTCGACGGCCATAACGACCTGCTGCTCAACCTGTGGCTGCAGCACGATGACGATCCGGTCAGCGCCTTTTATTCGCACGTCACGCCGGGCCACCTCGACTTTCCACGTATGCGGCGCGGCGGATTCTGCGGCGGGCTGTTCGCGGTGTTTATTCCTCCGGTCAGCTATATCGCCCAGATGCGTAATCAAACGCTGGAGGACGCGCAGGCCGCGTTCGATCCGCTGGCGATAGCCGAACGGCAGATAGCCATCCTGCACCAGTTGGAACGCGCCTCTCAGGGGCAGTTGCGCCTCTGCCGCACGGCTACCGAGATAGAACAGTGCCGCCTCGACGGGCAAATCGCCGCGGTGCTGCATATCGAAGGCGCCGGCATGATCGACGCGGCGCTGACGCAGCTGGCGGCCTTCTATCGGCTGGGCGTGCGCAGCATCGGGCCGTTCTGGAATCTGCCGAACGCCTTCGGCACCGGCGTCAGCGGGCCATTCCCCGGCTCACCCGATACCGGCCCCGGCCTGACGCCGGCCGGTGAAGCGCTGATCCGCGCCTGCAACCAGCGCCGCATCATGATTGACGTCTCGCACATGAACGAGAAAACCTTCTGGCAAACCGCCGCGTTGAGCACCGCACCGCTGGTCGCCACCCACTCCAATGCCCACGCCCTCTGCCCGCAGCCGCGCAACCTGACCGATACGCAGCTGGACGCTATCGCCCAGAGCGACGGTATGGTCGGCGTCAATTTCGGCACCGCCTTCCTGCGGGCTGACGGAAAACGTGACAGTGCAACGACAGGCTTAACAGAAATTGTTAAACACGTTGAGTATTTGATCGCTAAACTTGGTGAAGATCGCGTGGGATTTGGCTCAGATTTTGACGGGGTTAACGTACCGCAACCGTTGGAGGACGCCGCAGGCCTGCCGCGCCTGACGCAAGCGCTCAAGCAGGCGGGGTTTGACGACCGGCTGCTGGAGAAGCTGACCTGGCGCAACTGGCTGAACGTGCTCTCCGCCACCTGGGGTGAATAACCCGGTTACGCTTTAACGGTTGCGATCTCCGTCACATTTCGTCAACATTGAGCCAGCCGAATGCGAATTTTTCTCATTGGCTTCGAACTATCACGATGCATGCAAAGGAGCACCGCTATGACTACCTGGACCAAACCTGAGTTTGTTGACCTGCGTCTGGGGCTGGAAGTGACACTGTACATTTCCAACCGTTAATCGCCTGTCTGCCCGCCTTTCGCGCGGGCATTTCTTTCCTTCTTTTTCTGGTTCAGACATGCAGATAAAAGTTCTCGGCTCGGCAGCGGGCGGCGGCTTTCCCCAGTGGAATTGCAACTGCGACAACTGCCGGGGCGTTCGCAGCTACAGCATCAACGCCACGCGCCGCACGCAGTCTTCCATCGCCGTCAGCGACGACGGTAAAAACTGGGTGCTGTGCAACGTTTCCCCGGACATTTGCCATCAGCTGCTGGCCTCGCCCGAATTGAACAATCCCGACGTGCTGCGCGGCACCGGCATCGGCGCGATCGTGCTGACCGACAGCCAGATCGATCACAGCGCGGGCTTGCTCAATTTGCGTGAGGGCTGCCCGCATCAGGTCTGGTGCACCCCCGAAGTGCACGACGATCTCAGCACCGGTTTCCCGGTGTTTCCCATGCTCTCTCACTGGAACGGCGGGTTGATCCATCACCCGGTGACGCCCGGCGAGCCGTTCCACACGGCGGTCTGCCCAAACGTGCGCTTCACCGCCATTCCGCTGCTCAGCAACGCGCCGCCCTATTCGCCGTACCGCGATCGCCCGCTGCCGGGCCACAACGTGGCGCTGTTTATCGAAGATACCGCGCGCGGGGTCGGTCTGCTGTACGCGCCGGGCCTGGGTGAGCCGGACGAGGCTTTGATGCCCTGGCTGCGCCGGGCGGATTGTCTGCTGATCGACGGCACGCTCTGGCGCGACAACGAGCTGGCCAACGCCGGCGTGGGGCGCAATACCGGCAAAGACATGGGGCACCTGGCGCTGGCGGAAGAGCACGGGCTGGCTGCCCTGCTCAGCACCTTGCCCGCCAAACGCAAGATCTTGATCCACATTAACAATACCAACCCGATCCTCAATGAAGACTCCGCGGAACGGCAGAGCCTGAGCGCCGCCGGCATCGAAGTGAGCTGGGACGGCATGAATATCGAACTGTAGGGAATCGCCATGACGCAACCACTCCCCCTGACTCCGCAGGCATTTGAAGCGGCGCTGCGCGCCAAAGGCGCTTATTATCATATCCATCACCCGTATCACATCGCGATGCACAACGGCGAAGCGACCCGTGAGCAGATCCAGGGCTGGGTGGCCAACCGTTTCTACTATCAGACCAGCATTCCGATCAAGGATGCGGCGATCATGGCCAACTGCCCGCAGCCGGAAACCCGTCGCAAATGGGTGCAGCGCATTCTGGATCACGACGGTTACGGCGGCAGCGAAGGCGGCATCGAGGCCTGGCTGCGCCTGGGCGAGGCGGTTGGGCTGCAGCGCGACGCCCTGCTATCCGAGCAGCTGGTGCTGCCCGGCGTGCGTTTCGCGGTGGATGCCTACGTCAACTTCGCGCGCCGCGCCTGTTGGCAGGAAGCGGCCTGCAGCTCGCTGACCGAGCTGTTCGCGCCGCAGATCCACCAGTCGCGCCTCGACAGCTGGCCGCAGCACTACCCGTGGATCGACGCCGCCGGCTACGACTATTTCCGCAGTCGCCTCGGCCAGGCCAACCGCGACGTGGAGCACGGACTGGCGCTGGCGCTGGACTATTGCGATACCGTTGAAAAACAGCAGCGCATGCTGGAAATCCTGCAGTTCAAGCTGGATATTTTGTGGAGCATGCTGGACGCCATGAGCATGGCCTATACCCTGAACCGCCCGCCTTACCACAGCGTGACCGCCGCGCGGGTCTGGCACAATCAGAGGCTGGTGTAATGACACTGAATCCTGAACACACCCCCGTCTTCCGCCGCGGCTACCGCCTGCAATGGGAGCAGGTGCAAAACAGCCACGTGATCCTCTACCCGGAAGGCATGGCCAAACTGAACGACAGCGCCGCCGCCATCCTGCAGCTGGTTGACGGCAACACCACGCTGAACGGCATCATCGCGCAGCTGAACGCCCGCTTCCCCGGCGCCGAGGGGCTGGCGGACGACGTGCTGGCGTTTTTCCAGCGCGCCTACGAACAAAAATGGGTGACCTTCCGTGACTGAGCCACGCGCGCCGGCGGTAAATCCGCCGCTCTGGCTGCTGGCGGAGCTGACCTATCGCTGCCCGCTGCAGTGCCCCTATTGCTCCAACCCGCTCGACTTTGCCGCGCAGGAAAAAGAGCTGACGACCGAGCAATGGATCGCGGTGTTTCGCCAGGCGCGGGCGATGGGCAGCGTACAGCTCGGTTTCTCCGGCGGCGAGCCGTTGGTGCGTAAAGACCTGCCCGAGCTGATCGCCGCCGCGCGCGATCTCGGGTTTTACACCAACCTGATCACCTCCGGCATCGGCCTGACCGAGAAAAAGCTGCAGACCTTCGCCGACGCCGGGCTGGATCATATTCAGATCAGTTTTCAGGCCAGCGATGAAACGCTGAACGCTGCACTGGCGGGCTCCGCCAAGGCGTTTCAGCAGAAGCTGGCGATGGCCAAGGCGGTCAAGGCGCTCGGCTATCCGATGGTGCTTAACTTCGTCTTGCATCGCCATAATATCGGCCAGATCGACCGCATCATCGAACTGGCGATCCAGCTGGATGCCGACGACGTCGAGCTGGCGACCTGCCAGTTCTACGGCTGGGCGCACCTGAACCGTGAAGGCCTGCTGCCGACCCGCGAACAGATCGCCGAGGCGGAAGCCGTGGTGAAACGCTATCGCGAACGCATGGCTGCCGACGGCAAGCTGGCCAACCTGCTGTTCGTCACGCCGGATTACTATGAGGAACGCCCCAAAGGCTGCATGGGCGGTTGGGGGGCTATTTTCATGAGCGTGACGCCGGAAGGCATGGCGTTACCCTGTCACAGCGCCCGTCAGTTACCGATCGCCTTTCCGTCGGTGCTGGAGCACGATCTGCAGCATATCTGGTATCACTCCTTCGGCTTTAACCGCTATCGCGGCTATGACTGGATGCCTGAGCCCTGCCGTTCCTGTTCGGAGAAAGAGAAAGACTACGGCGGCTGCCGCTGCCAGGCGTTCATGCTGACCGGCGACGCCGACAACGCCGATCCGGTGTGCGGCAAGTCGCCGCACCATGGCACCATTCTGGCGGCGCGTGAAGCGGCGAATAGCTCGCAGATCGGCATCGATCAGCTGCGTTTTCGCAATCAGACCAACTCCCGATTGATCTTCAAGGGCTGACGATGACACTCGCCGCCTCGTGGCAGCTCGATAACGGTTTGGCCGTCAGGGCGATTAGCACCCCTGACGCCGAGGCCGCCGCCGCGCTGGTGCGCATCGAGGCGGGCAGCTTTCAAGCGCCTGCCGCCTGGCCGGGCCTGGCGCATCTGCTGGAGCATATGCTGTTTCGCGGCAGCGTGAACTTTAGCGCGCAGGATGGGCTGATGGGCTGGACGCCGGCGGTCGGCGGCCGGTTAAACGCCACGACCCAGGCCACGCAAACCGCGTTTTTCTTTGAGGTGGGCGCCGAACAGCTGGCGGAGGGGTTGGCCAGGCTGATCGATATGCTCGCCATCCCACAGCTGGCGGCTGAGGCAATCGCCCAGGAGATCGAGGTCATCGACGCCGAATATCGCCTGCTGCGCGCCGACGGTGAAACCCGCTGCGAAGCGGCGCAGCGGCAGATGTTCAGCGGCATTGACGCGTTGCACCGCTTTCATATCGGCAGCCGCGCCGCTTTCGGCAGCGATATTCCCGCGTTGCAGCGGGTGCTGCGGCAGTTTCACCACCACTATTACCGCGCGCCGAACATCACGCTGTGGCTGCAAGGCCCGCAATCGCTCGAGCAGTTGCATGCGCTGGCGCAGCGCTACGGCGGCGCCTTGCCGCCGGGCAGCGTCGCGCCGCCCGAGGCATTGCCGCCGCTGGCCGCCGGGCAAGATTACACGCTGTCTCTGCCCGGCGCGCCGCAGCTGCGGTTGGTGTTTGCCCTGCCGCACTCCCGTTCACGCGGCTGGCTGCGGCGGCTGGAGCGTTTATTGCTGGACGAAGCCCCTGGCGGGCTGCTGGCACGGCTGCGCGCTCACGCGTGGGCCGACGCCGTTAGGCTGGATTACGCCCGCTGCGCTGAAAACAGCGCCCTGCTGAGTTTTATTTTTACCGTCAATCACGGCTCGGCGTCTGAAGCCGCCCACATCGAAAGCGCCTTGCTGGCCTGGTTGCAGGCGCTGATCGCGCTGACACCGGCTCAGCTTGCGCATTTCGGGCAACTGGCAAACCGCGATTTCCACCGTTTGGCGCCGCTCGATCAGTTGCGCGCCAGAGCATTTGGGCTGCCGCCGGTGGAGCCGAACGACGATTGGCCACGGCATATTTCGGCGCTGATTAGCGCGCCGCATCGCCGTCTGGCCGTGCTGCCCGAGGGAGGCGGTGAAACGCGTGAAATTCAAGGGCTGCCGTTGGCGCTCGCGCCCTTCGTCCGCACCGTGCCGACGCCCACAATAGATCCTTTCCGCTTTTTCTCCACCTCGGCGGCGCTGCCGATCCCGCCCCTGCCGGCCGGCCAGGCGCCGCTGCGGCATCTGCACCCCGACGAAGCGCAGCCGGTGCTGCTGCTGCGCCCATCGCCGCATGGCGCTCTCAGCGAAGAACAGGCCTGTGGTTTGCAGGCGGCATTGCGCCCTGGAGCGGCCGAGTTAGCGCATCGGGAGGGACATTTAAGCTTCGAGCGCCACCAGGGCGTGTGGTTGTTACAGCTGGCGGGCAGCGCAGCGCTGCTCTGCCACGGCCTGAACGTCGTGAATCGGGCCCTGGCGGCGCTGCCGCCGGCCGTCATCAACGAGGCGGCGAGAAACCTGCGCCACGCGCAGCTCAAAGCGCAAAACGATATCGCCATTCGCCGCCTGTTAGCCCAATTGCCGGCGGCGTTGAGCGTATCAACGGCAACGGACCCACTCTGGCACGCCACCCTGGTCGGCGGCGACGGCGAGTTAAAACGGCGGCTGTCGCATTTGCTGTATGACTTTCCTTTTCCCATAACCGACGAGGTTAAGCGTCCGACGCCTCTGCATCACCACCCCGTCACCCTGACGGAAAGCGGCGCAGAACACGCCTTGCTGCAATTTTACCCGCTGCCAAACGACGAAGCCGAAGGGCGTTGGGCGCTGCGCGTGCTGGCCCGGCTTTACGCGCCGCGTTACTTCCAGCAGTTGCGCGTCGAGCGTAACGTGGGTTACGTGGTGCAATGCGCCTTTCATCGCAGCGCCGATGCCGAAGGCCTGCTGTTTGCGCTGCAATCCCCGACGTTCGCCGTTGAGCAGCTGCGGCAGTTAACCGACGAATTCTTGCTGCAGATGCGCCATGAACTGGCGCACCTCGGCGCCGGCGAACTGGAGCTGGCGCAACAGGCGCTGCGGCAAAGCGTGCAGCGCCTCAGCGCCGAGCCGCTACAGCGCGCCCGGGAAATCGCCCTGGAAAATCGCCACCGGGTGGCGCAGGTTGCCTCTCTGACTGCCGCGCAGCTCGTACACTGGCAGAAACGGATATTCCTCTAAGCCAAACCGAGGTTGTGCCGATAACGTCGGCTTTTCCCTCATAAAAACAGTTACATATCCTTAACAAGCGCACCTCCATCAATGTTACAATAGTCGCCAATAACGACCTTTTCACCTTTAAGAATCAGTATGTTATCGGAGATTATTCAATGTCAGATGCCAATGCACGTTCGGGCATAAAACTTACGCTGTGGTGTTGCCTGTTGGGCATCATCCTGGCCGCCACCGGCCTGTTCTTCACCGTCGCCGGCGGCAAACTGCTCACGCTGGGCGGCAGCGCCTACTTCCTGATTGCCGGCCTCGTCATCCTGCTGTCGGCCATTCAGTTTTTCCGCCGCAAGTCCTCAGCGGTTTGGCTGTTCCTGGCGGTGTTCATCGGCACCGTCATTTGGGCGCCGTTGGACGCCGGTTTTGATTTCTGGCCGTTGATTTCCCGCCTGATGGTGCCGACCGGCCTGATGCTGCTGGCCTTCCTCACCTGGCCGGCGCTGCGCAAGCGCGAAGGCAAAGCGCCGTTGGCCAAGCCGGCTTACCTGCTCTCCGCCTTGCTGGCGGTCGGCATGATCGGCGCCTTTATCCAAATGTTCCAGCCGCATCCCACCGTTGCCTTCAGCGGCCAGCCGCTGCCGCTGATCCCGGTTGATAAAGCGCAACAGCAGAAGGATTGGGATAACTACGGCAATACGCCGGGCGGCAGCCGTTTCGTCGCGCTGGATCAGATCACCCGCGATAACGTGCGGGAGCTGAAAGTCGCCTGGACGTTCCATACGGGTGACATCCCTATCAGCCCAGATGGCAACGGCGCGGAAGATCAGCAAACGCCGCTGCAGATCGGCAACCGCATTTTCCTGTGCACGCCGCATAACAATGTGATCGCCGTCGACGCCGACAGCGGCGAAGAAATTTGGCGGCGAGAAGTCAACGCCAAGTCGCAGGTATGGAACCGCTGTCGCGGCCTGGCCTACTTCGACGTCAACAAGCCGTTGCCCGCGCCGAGCGTGCCGGGTTCAACCCCCGCCGCGCCCGTCGCGCTGGCGGCCGGCGACAGCTGCCAACGGCGCATATTGATGAACACCATCGACGCGCGCCTGATGGCGATTAACGCCGACAACGGCGAATTCTGCCAACACTTCGGCAACCAGGGCGTGGTGGACCTGAAGGCCGGTCTGGGCGACGCCGCCGATCCGAAATATCAACTGACGTCGGCGCCGACGCTGGCCGGTACCACCGTGGTGGTCGGCGGACGCGTTGCCGATAACGTGCAAACCGATATGCCCGGCGGCGTGTTGCGCGGCTTCAACGTGATCACCGGCGAAATGCGCTGGGCGTTTGACCCGGGCAATCCGCAGCCGAACGCTGCCCTGAAACCGGATCAACACTTCGTGCGCAGCACCCCGAACTCCTGGGCGCCGATGTCGTACGATCCGGCGATGAACACAGTCTTCCTGCCGATGGGCAGCTCCTCCGTCGATCTGTGGGGCGCCAACCGCAACGCGCTGGATCACCGATACGGCGCCTCGGTGCTGGCGCTCGACGCGACCACCGGCAAAGAGAAATGGGTCTATCAGACCGTGCATAACGATCTGTGGGACTTCGATCTGCCGATGCAGCCCAGCCTGCTCGATTTCCCGATGCAGGACGGCACCACCCGCCCTGCGCTGGTTATCGGCACCAAAAGCGGGCAGATCTTCGTGCTGGATCGCCATACCGGCAAACCGCTGACCGAAGTGAAGGAACTGCCGGTGAAGACCCGCACCATTCCGGGCGAGCAATATTCCGCCACGCAGCCGTTCTCCGTCGGCATGCCGCAGATTGGCGCGCAGAAGCTCAGCGAGTCCGACATGTGGGGCGCTACGCCATTCGATCAATTGATGTGCCGCATCAGCTTTAAATCGATGCGTTATGACGGCCTGTTCACCGCGCCGGACACCGACGTTTCCCTCAGCTTCCCCGGCTCGCTGGGCGGCATGAACTGGGGCGGTCTCTCTACCGACCCGAACAACCGTTATATTTTCGCCAACGATATGCGTCTGGGCCTGTGGGTGCAGATGATCCCGCAGAAAGCCGACGCAGGCGCGCCGGCCGGCAACGGCGGTGAGGCCGTGAATACCGGCATGGGCGCCGTCCCGCTCAAAGGCACGCCGTATGCCGTCAATAAGAATCGCTTCATGTCGCCGCTGGGCATTCCTTGCCAAAAACCGCCGTTCGGCACCCTCTCCGCCATCGATTTGCAGACGCGCAAAGTGGTGTGGCAGGTTCCGGTAGGAACGGTGCAGGATACCGGGCCGTTCGGCATCAAAATGCGCGCGCAGATGCCGGTCGGCATGCCGACGCTGGGCGGCACGCTGGCGACTCAAGGCGGCCTGGTGTTTATCGCCGGTACGCAGGATTATTATCTGCGCGCCTTTGATTCGTCCACCGGGCAAGAGCTGTGGAAAGCGCGCTTGCCGGTCGGCAGCGGCGGCACGCCGATGAGTTACGTCTCGCCGACCACCGGTAAGCAGTATGTCGTCATTTCCGCCGGCGGCGCACGTCAGTCGCCGGATCGCGGTGATTACGTCATCGCCTACGCGCTGGATAAATAATCGCCGGAACGCCGGTTAAATAAAGCGGCGAACCGCGCTCAATGGGCATTTAGAGGGAGACGTTGCATGACGTCCCCTTTTTTTTGGGTTTATTGCCTGAACAGCAGAATATTAACCATCCGTTTCATTTTCATGCCTTTTCCTCTTTTCATTAGAAACATCCTGTTCTAACGCGCCTTTATCCTGTGAAGACACCGCCGCCCGGCCTGTCACTTCCGCGCGCCCCATAAAAAACCCCCATCGTTGCGATGGGGGCTGAGTAGCGTGAAACGGATCAACGGCTATCAGAAGCGCCAGGTCAGACCGGCATTGACGCTGTTGTCCTGATGGTTGGACGACAATTGCCCGCCGTAACCGAGGGACAACACGGCGTTTTTGTTAACCCAAACATCGACGCCCGCCTTCAGAACCGCCCCGTCACGGGAAACGGGGACGCTGTTCACGTCGAACGCCGCATCGCTGCGTTTGAACATCAGCTGTGTTTTACGCTCCAGCTTGCCGTACTGATGTTGCCAACCCAGCTCGCCGCGCAGCGCGATCGCCACGCTGTCGGTCTGCCATTGCGTATCGGCGCGCAGGCCCAGCGTCGAAGCGGTGGCGGACTGACTTTGCTTATCGCCGCGCAGCGCCGCCGCCCCGCCTTGCTCGTTGATCCCCTCGTTGCGATAGTGGGTGTACGCCAGGTTGGCGAACGGCTCAAGATTGACCACGTCGTTGCTCCAATCGTAACCGCTTTCGATAAACAGCTGACCGGTGCGCGCGTTATAGCGGGCCTTTTCGCGATCCGCCTGCACGCCGTAGTTTACCGAGCGCGACGTGTCGATGCGATGCCAGGTATAGGTGCCGCCCGCTCGCAGCGCCAACGCGCCGAAACGTTTGTCGCCGTACAGCCCCAGATGGTAGTTGTCGCTGTGAGCATCTGACTGATAGCCGCCATCCAGCGACGTGCGGGTATACCCGGTCATCACGCCCAGACGGCCGTCGTCAAACAGTTCGCTGTCCAGACCCAACAGCACGCCATAGGTGGATGTCTGGTAACCGGTGGCGTTGTCGTTGCCGGAAGCATGCCCCCAATTGCCCAGCAGTTTCGCCCAGGCGCCATTATCATCCGCTTTGATATCGGAAGCGGTGCGGCGGCCTTCAGCCTGGCGCAAGCGCTCGGTGGCGGTATCGCGCAGATTACGGCTTTCGTTGATCTGGGCGGAAGCCATATCCGCGTGGATCTGGCCGGACAGTTGACGGGTCGCCTGCTGCAATTCTCTGGCCGAAGTGAAGCCGAGGAAGCTTTCATAAACCGGATGGCCGGCCACGGGGCTGGTCGCTTCGGTAACGGCTGTCGCCTCGCCTTCAACGCCCTGCAGGGCGGTTAGCGCTTCAGCGGTAGGCGCCGCGACGCTGCGTTTGGCCGTTTCCGTGACCGGTTCCGTGGCGTTGAGCGTTTCCACCGCGCGGGCGACCGCTTTCTCGTTTTCGGTGCTGGCCAGGCTGTCAAAACGGGCGGCGGTGCGCGTGATCCCAAGGCCGACGTCATTGCCCTGATAGTCCAGCGTCACGTTGACAAACGGATACGAAGGATTGGCATTTTCGAAGCGGCCGGTCACGCCATCCGTCGTCGTCAGGATGGTGTATTTGTTGCCCAGCAGGCTTTGCGCCTCATTTTGCGACAGCAGGTTTTTGCTGTGCTCCAGGCTGACGTTCACACTGCCGCCGTAGAGGAAAGCGCGCCGCGCTTCGATTTTATCGCTGCGGCCATTGTCTGCGACCTCGACGTTATACTGCGAACCGCGATCAAACACGGCGTCATGCAACACGTGCAGCGTACCTATGCCATTTCCCGGCGTCACGCTGCCGCCCCGAACCGCTCTGAACGCCCCCACCGTGCCGTCGCCGGCCAGCGTGCCGCTATTTTCGATATAGACATTGGACGCCACCGAACCGTTGATCGCCAGCACGCCCTGTTTCACCCAGGTGTTACCACTGTATGTATTATTGCCTAACAGCGCCAGCGTACCGGCGCCCGTTTTGGTCAACCCGCCGTGGCCGCGGATGTCATTGCTCCACGAATCGAAGTCGCATTCGCCCGACGTGCAACGCCGCTCAACCGGGGTTCCGGCTTCGACGATATTCCCAAGACCGGGGATATTCACCACAAACTGTTTTTCACTGTAGGAACCCGGCACATAGAATTCCTGCGGAATATCCTCTTGGGTGATAAACATCTTCGGCCCGTTGATCGCATCGCGTAAATTGACGCGGCCCCAACCGAATAAATGATCAATGCCGGCCTCGCCTAAATCGGTGGCAGTGGTTTTGATGACCGCGGATATTTGAGCTGCGCTCATATAAGGGAAGCGCTGCATCAATACGGCGGCAAATCCGGTGACGTGTGGCGCCGCCATGGAGGTGCCCGACATATTTCCGTAATCGGGTTTAACCGTCAGCTCGCCCTTATTATAGGCTTCGCGGTTCACCGCCCCGCCGGTATTGGAAACCAGCTCTCCTACGCTGCTGTAAATACTGCTGCCCGGCGCTGACACGCAAAAACTGGCCGTATGTCCGCAGCTGGTTGAGGAAACGCTTAACTTATCGTTATTACTCAGATTGGTCACGATCAGATAATTGTTTAATACCTCAGGGAAAGCATAGGGCAGTGACTTTTGCGCCTCAGGAATATTGTAGTTATTGTAATTGCCGGCCGAGAAAACGATCAGCTTGCCATGCTTGGCGGCGCGCAGCAGCGTCGCCATGGCGCTGTGCCCGCCGGTGGGCACGGGTTGCTCGCTGCCCCATTCCAGGTTGGACTTATTGCGCATCACTTCATTGATGACGTCGGTTTTCACCCACGCCACATAGTCAGGCCGCCCGTTCGGCAGCCAAATGGTGTTGCCATTGGCATCCTTTCTGACCGCCGGTGGGATCCCCCAGCTGTTATTGATAACCCGGGCTGGGCTCTGGATCAGTTCTTCGCGGCCGTTGCGATTGCCGAAGTCGTTCAACTTGGCGCCGATAATGTCCGCGTCGTAGGCGACGCCATGCATACCGGAGCCGTCTCTTTTGGCGGCTGCAATACCGGCGACATGCGTGCCATGCGTGCCGAATGACATATTATCTTGTTTATCATACGAGAAATTATAGCTGCCGTTATCCAGCCGCGTCAGTTTACCGGCAAATTCCGGATGAGAGAGAATGGCATCATCAATAACGCCAATCGTCACGCCTTTTCCGGTATAGCCTCTGGCATAGGCGAACTCGGCGGAAATAGCCTCAAGCCCCCATTGGCGATTAAATTCTGCGGTTTTCCAACTGTCGGGCGAACCTAATTGTCCTGGTTCCCGATAAGCAGCAAGAGATGAATGAAGAGACAAGCCATAACAACCAAGAAACACGCAATACGCTAACTTCAATTTTTTATTAAGTATCATTTTACGCTCCATGTTTATTTATACCCAGAAGAAAACTGACGTTTTAACTGCGCTGAAACCTCCTATGATCGTGAAACGACAGATAACGCATGCCTGCCCGACGCGGGCCGCATAAAACAGGCTGAGTGATAAGAATTCGGGCGTGCGGACATGAAGATGTCACCACGCCATACGCTTAGGGCGCAGAAGTGCAGACAGGTGGCGAATGTACGTTTGCCGGCGATAAACCCGGCGCCGTTATACCGGCACGGCTCGGCCATCCGGCCGAAGCGCGAGAATCAGGCTGTGAGTGCATCCCGCTCAATCATCCAGTTTTGTTAATGATTTTCATTCGCGAGGCTATCTTATACGTAAGCAAAGTGTCAACAGATGAAACAAAACATTTCTTGATTTGCATCATAACTTTCACCGCAAACGTCGGCGACAAGTGCGTCGGCCACCGCTGAGCCGGGCATAACATGGCACTTTTTACCGCCCGACATGCGGATTTTGTCAGTCATGATGCATAAGAGAGGCGGTATGACGAGTGAAAGAGCAGCAGAAAGACTGAACATTTCCTCAAAAAGAAACATCAGGTTTGATTACTTTTTTGCGGTTATTAAACCGCCTGGTCGGAGCACTTATTTTTCGATGCAATATAAGAGGGGCTTATAAATAACAGGAGTATTCCTAATGCGTTCTTGCGTAATCTATTTCATGCTACCAGGCCGATTTTTAGCCGCGCCCGCTGGCTATTCCCATTTTCATTGGCAAGACTATATTGAAAGAGGCTCTGCTATAGAGCAAGAATATGGGTAATTTTCCGAGGAAATACCGCATGAGCCTGTTGCCCGAGCAGACTAATAACAAAAATCCGATCGACCTCTACAGCGAAATCGTAGACGACTTGCCGGGTCTGATCTGTTTCGGCAACCGCCTTGGCGGTTACTTCAACAAGCAGTGGCGCGACTATACCGGCGCAATCGCCGGTGAGCACGGCGCCGCAGACTGGCTCGAGGCCCTGCACCCTGACGATCGCGAACGCCTGGCCGCGCAATGGCGCCAGGCCATCGTTGCCCTCTCCTCGTTCGCCGGCGAAGCCCGTCTGCGCGAGCGCAGCGGCGCCTACCGGTGGTTTATGCTGGCGTTTAACGCCCGCCAGGACGGCAAGGCGCTGGAGCCCAGCTGGTACCTCACCGCTACCGACATCCATCCGCAAATGCTGCAACGCCAGCAAAACGTTCAGGCGCTCTCTATCCAGCAAGACATGCTGGACGCCAGCGTCGACTGCATCAAAGTGATCAATCGCGACGGCACGCTGCGCCACATGAACCGCTCCGGCAGCCTGGCGCTCGGCCTCGATCCGGCGCAAAAAGAGTTTGGCATGCCCTGGCTGGGGCTGTTGTCGCCCGAAGTTCGCCGCCGCGGCAGCAAAGCGTTGCGCAGCGTCAAAGCCGGTAAGAATGCGCGTTTCGCGGGATTGAGCGTGACGCCGCAGGGCAAAAAACAGCATTGGGACAACATCCTCTCTCCCGTCAGCGATGAGCACGGCGCCGTAGCCGAGATCTTGTGCGTCTCACGGGATGTGACGTCGCAGCGCGTGATGGAGCAACGCCTGCTGTTTGCCAGCGAGTATGACGAACTGACCGGCCTGCCCAACCGGCGCCTCTTCAAGAAAAAGCTGAAGCAAGAGATGAAGCGTGCCCTGCACGGCAACAAGTCGCTCGGGCTGATGCTGCTGGATCTTGACCATTTCAAACTGGTGAACGATACGCTGGGCCACGCGGCGGGCGATCATCTGCTGCGGGTGCTGGGCAAAAGGCTCAGCGCCTGCATGAATACTCATTCGTTCGTCTCTCGCCTCGGCGGCGACGAGTTCGCCGTCGTGATCAGCGACGTCGAAAACGAGCAGGATATTTTCCGCATCGCCAACAAGTTTCTGCTGCAGCTGGAGACGCCGATCACCCACGGCGGCAAGACGTTGCATTGCGGCATGAGCATCGGTGGCGCCATCTATCCCAAAGATGCCCGCGATGCGTCAGAGCTGATGAAGTGCGCCGATACCGCGCTGTATGAACTGAAAGAAGGCGGCCGCGGCGGCGTCTACATGTTCGACAGCAAGATGATGGACAAAGCCCGCGCCCGCGCCAGTCAGCTCAACTACGCGCGCCAGATCGTGCGCGATAATTGCATTCGCCCCAACTACCAGCCGAAGGTCAGCCTCGCCGATGGCAGCATCGTCGGCTTCGAAGCGCTGCTGCGCTGGCATTGCCCGCAAAACGGCATACAGCTGCCGGCGACGGTCAGCGAGGCCTTCAACGACTACGAACTGGCGACCAAAATCAGCGAAGCCATGCAGCTGAAAGTCTTCGCCGATATCGCCCGCTGGCGCGCGGCCGGCGTGGCAGTGCGGCCCGTTTCGCTGAACGTGTCGCCGATCGAGTTTTTACGCGACAACTACGCCGAAACCTTCCTGCAACGCCTGCTGAAGTTCCACATTCCCCACCACCTGATCGAACTGGAAGTGACCGAACACGCGTTCAACAAGCACGGTTCGAAATACGTACTGCGCGCGCTGCACATGCTCAAAGAGATGGGTATCCGTATCGCGCTGGACGACTTCGGCACTGGCCACTCCTCGTTCAGCCATATCATGGACTACCCGCTGGACTGCATTAAGCTGGACTGCGACTTCATTCAACGCATGAACACCGAACCGGCGATCCTGGCGATCGTGGAAAGCATCGGCATTCTCGGTCAAAAGCTGTCGATCGATATCATCGCCGAAGGCGTGGAAACCGAGCAGCAGCGCCAAACGCTGTGCGAAGCCGGTTTCCATATCGGCCAGGGGTTTTTGTTCAGCCCGGCGGTGGGATCCCAGCAGGTGCCGACGCTGCTGCAGGCGATACTTCAGCCTACCGAAGGCGGCATGGCGAATCGTTAAATCGGCATCGCATGCCCCACATTCGGGGGGCTTGGTCCCCCCTCTTTTCCTCTGCTTGTTTCACGCCTCCCGCACCGGAAGATTTGTGAGAGCCCTCACAAAGCATAAACGTATCTTTACATTTTTGAACGGTTAAGCTTCCGTTCTGTCAGATTTGAGTGTATTCCAGAGCGTCAAAACGATTCTTTTTCCACTCAATTGGGAACGTTACCGGAGACTTGTTAAGAAATAGTTAATTTAAATCAATGCACTACAAATAATAGCAGGAGGTACTGCGATGCACGAAAGGCAAGAGAAGAATGCAATGTTCATTTCGTTCGATGCCGTCTCGGTCTCGGGGATCACGGTGGAAGCAATGAAGATTGCCAAACGACTGCAAGCCTGTGGATTTCGCTCTTATCTTGATTTGGGATACGACATCAAGATTGATAAGGGAAACTTTAATAAACCCTATCAGTATGAGCATGACATCTACCGCGATGTCTTTACGCTGGTCCGCCTGGACGACATCACGTCGATTCCAGATTACCACCCCGCCTTTCTCGACTACGCGCACGCGGCGTTGATCGGCCAGAAAACGCCCATTGACGAGCAAGAAAAAGCCGCTTTGTTGCATACCATCGCGTTGACGGCGCGGCAGCTGGCGGATCGCCTCATCGCCCAATGGGAAGCGCTCGCAATCAGCCATGTGGTGGTGGAAAACGGCACGCTGCCGGAAAACATCATCTATACCAAAGCGCTGTATCTGGCGATCGAAGATTATGGCCGACGTTATCGACTGACGCGTTTCGTCATCTGGCGCGATCATGACCTGATGTGGAACAGCGAAAAAAAGGTGCTCAAATACGGCCCGCCGCCTTATTCTCACGCCATCAAACCAATCCCTTCAAAATACATTACCTATGTCACGCTCAATCACGATCTGAAGCAAAAGCTGGAGGCCTGGTGCAATCATGATGTCCATGTCGAGGTAAAGAAAAATACCTATGACTTCTCGGACAGTCACGAAAGAACGAATGTCAGAAAGCAGATGAATATTCGCGATAATGATCTTCTCATTGCCAGAACCACCCGCATCATCCCTCAGAAAAGATTGGATCGCGATATTATACTGATCAGCCGGCTTAACGATTTATTTATCCGCGACCACAACACGCGACGCGCCTATTTGGCGATCGCCGGCAATGAATATGAAAATCCGTCATGTTATCTGCAACTCGCTAAATTGGCGCAGGAACTGAATGTTCTCCCCTATGTCAAATTCGTCGGCATGCTTCCTCATGTCGATATGCGCTCGGAAAACGACGCGTTTTGCATAGAGGACCTCTATCACTCTTGCGACCTGGTCTCTTTTCTCACCTCGTATGATTATGATAGCTATGGCAATCCTATCGGCGAAGCGATCAGTTGCCGCCGTTGCTATATCACCACTCGCTACGAATATTATCACGAAGTCTACGGCCGGCATGGGTTTGAAGCGCCCGTCATGCCGATCTCCGAGTTACAGGATGGGCCGCCGAACGACGAATTCATCCAGGAAGTCTACCGGTTCATTAATAACAAGGAGAAGATGAAGCGCGTGGCGGAAAAGAATTACGCGCTGGGCAAGCGGATTTTATCCAACAACGTCATGGAGTTCTTAAATATCAGCTAATCATCGAATGACGTGACATTTCATTTTCAGACAAGCCATTTCTAACTGTGGACTTTCATTAGCCCTTGGAGGATCTATGCGTGATACTGTTTT
The DNA here is from genome assembly GCA_026979955.1 of Megalurothrips usitatus. Classification (NCBI taxonomy): domain Eukaryota; kingdom Metazoa; phylum Arthropoda; class Insecta; order Thysanoptera; family Thripidae; genus Megalurothrips; species Megalurothrips usitatus. The sequence goes on from JAPTSV010000039.1 coordinate 193,505, forward strand.
TGTGTCTGTCGTACTGCCCGTTTATAATGAAAGCGACCGTATTGAGGCGGTTTTACTTTCGCTGTTCAATCAGCACACCAAGAATGAATTAATCACCCACGACACTTACGAACTGATTGTCGTTGATAACAACTCCACCGATGATTCCGTCGCTAAAATAAACGCGTTTAGTGAAAGGCATCCGGCTATGGCCATTCATGTTATCGCCGAAACGGTGCAGGGTGTCTCCTCGGCCAGAAAACGCGGCATGGACTATGCGTCGCTGCGTTCTAAAGCCCGCGACAGCCGGCTGGGAAATAAACGCAAGCACTATATCGTTTCCGCCGATGCCGATTGCACCGTGGATGCATTTTGGCTTTACGAGCTGGTGAATACCATGATCGAGCAACAAGGCGACCTGGGCACCTGCAACTATTACTACCCTCCCGCAGAGTTTGAGCACCGCCCCAACCTGTTCCGCGAGATCCAAAAAACGCTGCGTCTGCGCGAATTTTCGTTCTCCCTGTTCGGCGGCTTCCCCGACGGCAAAGGGTTCGGGGTGGAGCGCAGCCTGTATGACGCGGTAGGCGGCATCGAAATCTTCTACCAGCTCAACCATGGCCGCTTTGTCGAACACCTGTCCGACGACTGGGACTTCGGCATTAAGGTCATCGCCTACGGCGGCAAGCCGGTTTACGCTCGCCATGCTTACGTTGAGATCAACAGCCGCCGGGTGGACACCATTCTCGATGAGGTGATTAACGGCATCGCCTACGGCAAGGACGGCATCATTATCATGAAGGACGTCCGGCCGGACGTTGAGCGGCAGAAAACCGCGCTGGCGGACGCCACGCCGGCGGAGGCGAAACTGGCCTGGGACTACTCGGTCAAGGACTACACGCCAAAAAATATCTTACTGCCGGTGCTGCTCAATCCGTATCTGCTGTTGGAAAACAGCGAAGTGCGCGATTTCTTCTCCTGCCCGCTGGCCGACAGCCTCTACCGTCGCATTCACGAGCTGAAACACGAGATGCGCCTCATCGATTTCAAACCGATCCATGCCTACAAAACCCCCGCCTATCGGCTCTACCTCGAATTTCGCGATGCGTTGTTTGCCGCCATGCGGCGTGCCGTCGGTGACGATATCGGCTTCCCGCCCGCATTGCCGGCCTGCTTCGATACGATCAAAGACGAGGATTTCACCCGCTTTGTTTATTACTTCTGTGAAGACCGCGAGTCCGGCGAAGCCCACAACTATTTCGGCAACGGAGGGGTATTCTGATGAACGACGAAGCCTTGCACTCATTGCTGGATATCGATGAAAACTATCCCACGCCGCGGGTGAACGCGTTCCTGGCGCAACCGGAAAACCGGGCCTTTCTGGAGTACGTCCATAAGGATCCGTTCGGCTGTCACGTGTTCCCCGGCGATCTCGTCGATTACCCGCTGGCCGCGTTTTTTGCCGATATGGAGGCCGACATTCGCCAGGCGGGCAAAATCCACCTCTGGGCCTATATCCCGACCTGCCGCTATCGCTGCCATTTTTGTCAGTACCCCACGGTGATCCTCAATCCCAAGGCGCCCACCTCTCAGGCGGTATTCCGCGATTTGGTCGATTTCAACATCAAGGAGGCGCAAATGTGGCTGGCGCGCGTGCCCAGCCTGGCCGAAGTGGAAATCGGCGAATTCAACGTCTTTGGCGGCACGCCGTCCTTGCTGCCGGAGCCGGAACTGCGCCGCATGATGGCCTTCTACTTCAGCCACTTTAACTTCGCCAACGCCACCCTGCGCTTCGAAGGGGAGCCCGGCACCCTGAACAAAGCCTATCTGGCGCTGCTGAAAGAGCTCGGCTTCAGCAAAATCAGTTTCGGCACCCAATCCTTCAATGACGACATCATCACCGCCTGCGGGCGTATGCACTCGGCCGAAGAGTGCGTGGAGACCATTCATCATGCGCGCGCGCTCGGCATTGATTGGGTCAGCGTGGATCTCATTTACGGCATGCTGGGCCAAAGCGTGGACGACGTGAAATACGACATGGAAAAAACCCTCGAGCTGAATCTGTCGCACGTCGTCTGCACCAAGCTGCACATGGATGAGTTTATTAAAAATCGCACCGGCGTCTCGGGCGAGCGCGAAAGCCTGTGGCAGAAAAAGGGGCTGATCAGCATCAACAACCTGCGCTTCCCTGGGCTGGGCAAACAGTACCAAATGCGCGAGCTGGTCGAGAACTACCTGAATGGCGGCTATACCGAACACCCCACCATGTACTTTCACCGCAATGATCAACAGCCGGAAAAGTGGAAATCGCTCATCACCGATCTCGACAAGCAGTATCCGGAAGTGGCGATCGGTTTGGGCGGCAGCTCCAAATCGACGCGATCCGAAGCCATCAACATCACCGGTTACAAGAAGTACAAGGAGGCGCTCAACCAAGACCGCCTGCCCATCGAGGAAAGCCGCGGTTTCTCCCCGATCCAGCGTGAAGTGAACGCCTTCAAAATGGCGCTCTCCACCTTGCTGCCGGTGGACGATCGGGTGTTTAAACGGCGCTTTGACGGCAACAGCCTGTTTGCTAACCCGGTCATCCGCCGCACGTTGAAAACCCTGGTGGATAAAGCGCTGGTCACCGTCGATGGTCCGTGCGTGACGCTCACGCCCATCGGCGTCACGCTGGTCGAAGCCATTATCAATACCCAATTTTCCGCCGCATTCGCCAATCAGGAGTGAAAGATGACGACGACAGTCTCCGATCCCAAACCGGTATTCAGCTTCTATTACATCGGCATCGATACCGAAGCCGGCGTCACGCCACAACAGTTTGAAACCTTCGTGCGCGAACAAGGCGTGCATATCCCCTGTTATCCCGGCTGGCGCTGGACGTTGCTGCGCGGCCTGCGCGGCGAACGCGTCGGGCAATACCTGATGCTGTACGAGATTGACAGCGCCGAGCAGCGCGATCGTTACGTCACCGCCACCGGGCAGCGAACGGCGCACGCGCACGAATTCTGGCGGCGGCATGCCGCCGCGCAGGAAATCCTCGCCGAGTGGCGAAAACTGGGCACCTACAGCCTGCTGCCGACGCTGTTCAGCGATTATCGCCTGCTGGCTGAGAACAGAAAAAGCGACGTGCCGCCCGGTCCGCGCTACCGGGAACGGCCGGGCGAACCGCCCGAGGCGCGCATTATCGGCATCCACAATCTGGCGCTGCGCGAAGGCGTGACCCCGGCGCAATTCGAACGCTTTATCGCCGAAAATCACCATCGCATTGAGGATTATCCGGGCTGGAAGTTTCACTTGCTGAAGGGAGAGCGCGGCAATCGGCTCGACCAGTACGCGGTGATGATGGAAATCGTCAGCCTGGCGGCGCTGGACGTGTTCTATCCGGAGCCCGATATCGCCACCGCCGAAGCGGCAACCTTCGCCAAAGCGCATCGCGACACCAAGCAAATGTATGAAGAGTGGAAGCAACTGGCGTCATTTTCCGGTTCACCGCAGATTTATACCGATTATCTGTCCGTCGCACAGAGCCGATCGTCATGATGCTACCTTGGCTAACCGGCGAGGCCGCAGAGAATCATCGCCGGCAAATCGCCACCCGAGCGATCTTCTTCCTCGCCGGGTTGGGCATGGCCGCCTGGGCGCCGTTGATCCCTTTCGTGAAAGCGCGATTGGGCATCGATGATGGCGCGCTCGGTTTGCTGCTGTTTTGCCTCGCCGCCGGCTCCATGGCGATCATGCCCTTCGCCGGTTATCTGATCGCCAAACTGGGGTGCCGCGCCGTGTTGCTGGGCGCTGGCGCCTTGCTATGCATCGACTTGCCGCTGTTGGCGTTACTCGATGCTCCGCTGTTGATGGGGACGGCATTGGGGGTATTTGGCGCCGTCAACGGCATCATGGATGTGGCGATGAACTCACAGGCGATAATCGTCGAGCGGGAGAGCGGCCAGGCGAAAATGTCCGGTTTTCATGGCTTCTACAGCCTTGGCGGCATTGCCGGCGCCGGCGGCGTCAGTCTGTTGCTGCTGGCAGGCCTCGCCCCGGCCCAGGCCATCGGCCTGATCGCCCTCCTCATCGCGATCCTGCTGCTGATCGTCGCCGGCGATTTACTGGCGCACGGCGGCATCGGCGAGCGGCGACGGGGCGGCGCGCGGTGGGCGCTGGCCCACGGCAAGATCCTGTTTATCGCCCTGCTCTGTTTCTTCGTGTTCCTGACCGAAGGGGCGATGCTCGACTGGTCGGCATTATTCCTGCATGCCGAGCGAGGCGTGGCCAAATCGCAGGCGGGGATCGGATTCACGCTGTACGCCGTCGCCGTGGCCTGCGGGCGGCTGTATGGCGACAGGCTGATCGGCGCCGTCGGGCGCTTCCGCACTCTGCTGCTCGGCAGCCTGTGCGCTGCGGCAGGCGTGCTGTTGACCGTCACCGTCCCGCTGGCATCGGCCGCCTTTGGCGGGTTGATGCTCGCCGGCCTGGGCATCGCCAACATCGTTCCCATTCTGTTCAACGCCGTCGGCAATCAAAAACAGGTGCCGCCTGGCCAGGCGTTTCCGGCCGTGACGCTGGTCGGCTATCTCGGCTTATTAACCGGCCCGGCGCTGATCGGTTTTATCGCCAATTACACCAGTCTGGCCCTGGCTTTCGGCTGCACGTTGCTGTGCCTGTTACTGGTCAGCATCAGCGCCAAAGCCGTGACGAACACATCTCACTAACTTAACTTGCGAGGATCGTTTAATGCATGCATCAACCACGCCGGTTTTCTCCCTGCACTACGTGGGAATCAACCTGAAACGGGGCGTCGCCTCGGATCGTTTCGAAGCGTTCGTTCGCCATAAAGGCGTCGCCATCCCGGCCTATCCCGGCTGGCGATGGACGCTGCTGCGCGGCCTGCGCGGCGAGCGTGAAAATCAGTACCTGATGGTTTATCAGGCTAAAGACGCCGCCACCTACGCGCGCTATATCGACGGCAACGGCGAGCTGACCGACGAGGCGCACGCCTTTTGGCGGCAGCGTCCGGAGGCCGCCGCGCTGATTGAGGAGTGGAAAACCTTCGCGACCTTCGCCGAACTGCCGACCCTTTACACCTGTTACCGTCTGGTGGCCGAGAATAGCCGCAGTTCATTGCCGCCCGGCCCCAATTACCGCAGCGAACCGGGAAAGGAAAGCATTCAGCGTGTCATCGGCATTCATAACCTGGCGCTTAAAGCGGGCGTCTCGCCCGAGCGGTTTGAACGGTTCATTATCGACAACATCCACCGCGTGGAAGACTACCCGGGCTGGAAGTTTCACCTGCTGAAGGGCCAGAGCGGCAATCGGCTGGACCAATACGCGGTGATGCTGATCATTGAAAGTCTGGCGTCGCTCAACGCGTTCCATCCGGAGCTCGATGTCTCAACCGAGCAAGCGCTCAGGTTCGTGGCCGAGCATCAGGACACCGAACGCATGTATGACGAGTGGAAAACACTGGCGTCGTTCTCCGGCGCGCCACAAATCTACACGGATTACCTGGCGATTGGCGGCAACGAGAATGACGCCCATCCGGCGTAAACCGCGCGGCGGCGTTCAGCGCCGCCGCTTTCACGGCCGCCGTTCGCCGAACGGCGCCAGCTTCATGCCGATAAGCGTCACCACGCAGATGAGCGCCCCGGCGTAGAAGGTGGAGGCGGAACCGAACAGCTCCCACAGGGTTCCGGCCCCCAGACTCGCCAGCAGCAGCGCCACGCCACCGATCAGATTGAACATGCCGAACGCGGTGCCGCGCAGGTGCGCCGGCGCGGTATGTGCCACCATCGCCGCCAATAGCCCCTGGGTCATGCCCATGTGCACGCCCCACAGCGCGACGCCAAAAAGCACCCCGCCCCAATGATCGCTCAGCGCCAATACCAGGTCGGCGGCGATCAGCACCAGCAACCCGGCTTTCAGCAATCCTTCATGGCTCATGCGGTCGGACAGTTTTCCGAACGGATAGGCCGAGCAGGCGTAGACCAGATTCATGGCGACCATCACCAGCGGGATCAGCGCCAGCGGCGTGCCGCCCTGCTGCGCCTTCAACACCAGGAACGCTTCACTGAAGCGCGCCGATGCTCACCACCCACCAATAGCTGCGCCCCAGCAGCCGCAGGTTGGCGCGAGTGATCGGGTTGGTGCGCTTGTGGGTTATCGCGGCGGCCGGCTCTTTCAGGCCGAAAAACAGCAGCGCAATCGCCAGCGCCGCCGGGATCGCCGCCACCCAGAAGATGGCGCGAAAATCGTTGTGCCACAGCAGCATCAGACCGACGGCCAGCAGCGGCCCTAAAAAGGCGCCGACGGTATCCAGCGACTGGCGCAGCCCGAAAGCCGCGCCGCGAATTTCCGGCGGCGTCACGTCGGCCACCAGGGCATCACGCGGCGCCCCGCGAATGCCTTTGCCCACGCGATCCAGCAGGCGCGCGCTCATCACCATGCCGGACGACGACGCGATGGCGAAAAACGGTTTGCTGATGGCGCCCAACCCGTAGCCCAGCAGCGCCAGCCCTTTGCGTTTGCCAAGGTAATCGCTGAGCACGCCGGAGAACACCTTGACGATCAACGCCGTCGCCTCCGCCAGCCCTTCGATCAGACCGATGACAATCACGCTGGCGCCGAGCGTCGTCGCCATAAACAGCGGCAACAGGCTATGGATCATTTCCGAGGAAACGTCCATCAGCAGGCTCACGCCACCCAATACCCACACGCCGCGCGGTATGCGGCCCAACGTAGCGAAACGCGACGGCATGGTTCATCCTCGATCGATTCAGCGCCGCCAGAGGCGCCTCATGATTTTTCCAAGATTGGATAGTTGATTTTGTTCGTTCACAGCCCTTTAGCCTTCAGAGATAGTGCAACGACCCTGTGACAGTCCTAATAATGAAGGTAATTAACATAATGATAGATAGCAAAAAGATGATAGTGATGGCGGCGCTGCTGAGTTTTTCCGCCGCCGCCGCACCGGGCGTGGATCTCGTCGCCAACGAAACGCCGATCCATACGGTGAAGAACGCCGAGGCGGTCGCCAAAATCCCCGCCGGTTTCAAGTTCGTGGAGCCCGGCACGCTGACGGTGGCCATTTCCCTGCTGGGCAGCGGCCCGCCGTTCGGCCTGTATGCCCGCGACAATAAAACGGTGATCGGCAGCGAGGCGGACATCGCGCGCCTGGTGGCCGACGGTTTGGGGTTGAAACTCAGGCTGGTGCCCACGTCGTGGGAAGACTGGCCGCTGGGGGTGGCCTCCGGTAAATATGACGCCGCGGTTTACAACATCACCGTGACCAACGAACGCAAGACAAAATTCGATTTCGCCACCTATCGGCAGGATACGCTGGGCTTCTACGTCAAGTCCGACAGTAAAATCACCCAGATCAAAACGGCGCCGGATATCGCCGGTAAAAAGATCATCGTCGATTCCGGCACCAATCAGGAAGCGGTGCTGCTGGCCTGGGACAAGGAGAACCGCGCCAAGGGATTAGCGCCGCTGCAGCCGGTGTACGTCACCGATAAGGCCGCCTCCACGCTGGCCATTCAGTCGGGCCGCGCCGACGCCACCTTCGGACCCAACGTCTCCGGCGCTTATCAGGCGCGGCTGACCGGTAAAACCCGGCTGGTGGGCATCGTGCCCGGCGGCTGGCCGAAGACCGCCAACATCGCCGTCACGCTGAAGAAAGGCAACGGCCTGGTGGACGCGGTGCAGGCTTCGCTCAACAGCGCCATCGCCAACGGCAGTTATCTGCAGGTGCTGGATCGCTGGGCGGAGAGCGACGAGAAGATTGCCCATTCCGAGATTAACCCGCCGGGACTGGGGGATTGAGAGAGCAACAGGCCCCGCGCAGCGGGGCCTTATCGCCGGTCAATCGAGAAATATCATTCCTCTGCCGCTCTTCGCCTCCCCAGCTTGCGGTACAGCGTGCTGCGCGAAACGCCGAGCGCCTTCGCCGCCCGGCTGAGATTGCCGCCCGCCCTGTCGATCGCCGCCTGCAGATCCTCGCCGCCGGCGTCGGTGCATGCCTGGCGCGGCGACAGCACCGCGATCGACTGCGGCAGATCGTCCAGGGTGAGCACTGCGCGATCGTCCGCCAGCGCCAGCAGCACCTTGAGCGTACTTAACAATTGCCGCACGTTGCCGGGCCACGGGTAGCGCGCCAGCATCGCCAGCGCCTCCGGCAACAGGCGAATGTCGCGCCGTTCGCCGCCCAGCTCCCGCCACAGCTGCAGAATGAACGCCTCCAATTGCGCCCGCTCTCTGAGCGGCGGGATGCGCAGGCTGTATTCCTGTATGCGATACAATAAATCTTCGCGAAACGCCCCCGTTTGCACCTGCCGATGCAGATCGTGGTGCGTCGCGCAAACCAGCGCGAAATCGACCGCATAGGCGCTGCGGCTGCCGAGCGGCGTGACCGTTTTCTCCTGCAACACCCGCAGCAGGCGCGTTTGCAGGCCCGCCGGCATGTCGCCGATTTCATCGAGGAACAGCACGCCGCCGTCCGCCTCGCGGATCTTGCCGATATAGCCTTTGGGGTTGGCGCCGGTAAACGCCCCCGGCGCATAGCCGAACAGTTCGGACTCGATCAGCGGTTCCGGCAGCGCCGCGCAGTTGATCGCCACGAAGTTGCCGTTGCGCCAGCGACTTTCCTGAAACAGGCGGCGGCTGAAGTGCTCCTTGCCGCAGCCGGTTTCGCCGGTCACGCACAGAGAAAGGCCGGCGTTGAGAATGCGCAACGCTTTCTGATGCTGCTCGTCGTGCCGTTCCGCCGGCGGCGTCGAACGCAGAGCGCTAACGCGACGCTGGGGCGCCTCGAGCAGCGAATAATAGTGCCGTTGATTGCCGGCCAGCGTCTGGCGCGGCGCGCCGGAGGGTTGCCGCAACAGATCGGGGAACAGCTGAGCGAATTCAAGCGAGCCGAATGCGGCCGGCGAGAGTTGGAACTCGACCATCGCCAGCCGATTGGCGGCGATCAGCACTTCGTCGTGAAACACCAGCAGCAGTTCCTGCGCGCTGCCCAGGCGCCCAGCGTCGGCGTGCAGGCGCAGCGTCCAGTGACGATCGGCGATCGCGCTTCTGACCCAGCGGTGTTCGATATGGCGCACCGCCTGCATGATCAGACGCTGCGCATCAGGATACGGGCGCTGGGCCGGGGCAGAGAGATCCAGTATGCCGGCAATATGGCCATCCGGCCGGTAGATCGGCGCGGCGGTGCAGTTCAATCCGGCGTTTTGGTTGAGAAAATGCTGATCGCCGCGCACTTCGCAGAAAGCGCCCAGCGCCAGCGCAGTGCCGATGGCGTTGGTGCCCCGCTCCGCTTCTCCCCACTGGTTGCCCGGCGCCAGCGCAAAGCGCGACGCCTTGTGCAGAAAATCGTGATTGCCACGGGTTTCCAACACCAGCCCGTCGGCGTCGGCGATCACCACGATGGCCGGTTGACGCGTGATTTGCGCGCCCAACTGTTCGATCAGCGGCTGTACCCGTTGCGGCACCCAGTCGTTGCGGCTGCGGAGTTCTTCGAGCAGACCGGCTTTGATAAACGGGATATGTTGATCGGCGCGCGTCAGGCCGTAACTGCGGCTGCGCTGCCAGGATTCCGCCAGCGGGTGGGTCAGCAAACTGGCGCTCTCAGTGAGCAAGCGGTCGTCAGGCAACATGCGTTTCTCCCCCGGCTGCAAGTGTTGCAAATATGTATCATGGATGTGCATCAGGCGTTGCGACACGGAACACAAAAAATCATCGGCGGCAGCGGCACCGCTCGATTGGCTTACCCACATCAGTGCTTAACAATTTAATAAATAGCCATTTTTTTAATAACGCTACGTCCGTCGCTAATCTGGCACGGGGCGTGCTTCTCTGTGCTGCGGCGACAGGCCGCACTCACAGGCGCAGCGCAATAGCGCCGGTTATCATCTGCAGAGAGGTGCTTCACATGAAATATGTTCACCCCGGTTTGCCTGGCTCGCTGGTTTCGTTCCGTCCACGCTATGGCAACTACATTGGCGGCAAATTTGTCGAACCGGTATCCGGCAACTACTTCACCAACACCTCGCCGGTGACCGGCCAGCCGATCGCCGAATTCCCGCGTTCCGACGCCAAAGACATCGAGCTGGCGCTTGACGCGGCGCATGCGGCGGCGGACGCCTGGGGTAAAACCAGCGTGCAGGAACGCGCCAATGTGCTGTTGGCCATCGCCGATCGCATCGAGTCGCGGCTGGAGATGCTGGCGCTGACCGAAACCTGGGACAACGGCAAACCGATCCGCGAAACCCTGAATGCCGATCTGCCGCTGGCGGTCGACCATTTCCGCTACTTCGCCGGCTGCCTGCGCGCGCAGGAAGGCACCGCGGCGGAGATCGACCCAAATACCGTGGCCTATCATATCTATGAACCGCTGGGCGTGGTCGGCCAGATTATCCCGTGGAACTTCCCGCTGCTGATGGCCGCCTGGAAACTGGCGCCGGCGCTGGCGGGCGGTAACTGCGTGGTGCTGAAACCGGCGGAACAGACGCCGCTCGGCATCAGCGTGCTGATGGAAGAGATCGGCGATCTGCTGCCGCCGGGGGTGCTCAACGTGGTGCAAGGTTTCGGCGCCGAGGCCGGCGAAGCGCTGGCGCGCAGCAAACGCATCGAAAAAATCGCCTTCACCGGCTCCACGCCGGTCGGCCGCCACATTCTCGCCTGTGCGGCGGAGAACATCATCCCCAGCACCGTCGAGCTGGGCGGCAAATCGCCGAACATTTATTTTGAAGACATCATGCAGGCGGAGCCGGCGTTTATCGATAAGGCGGTTGAGGGGCTGGTGCTGGGCTTTTTCAACCAGGGAGAGGTTTGCACCTGCCCTTCACGCGCGCTGATCCAGGAGTCCATCTACCCGCAGTTTATGGAGAAAGTGCTGGCGCGTATCGCCACCATCCGCCAGGGCGATCCCCTCGACACCGAGACCATGATCGGCGCCCAGGCGTCAAAACAGCAGTACGACAAGATCCTGTCCTACATCGACATCGCTAAAAACGAGGGCGGCAAAATCGTTGCGGGCGGCGAGCCCGCTCAGCGCGGCGACGAAGTGCAAAACGGTTTCTACCTGCAGCCGACGCTGATCACCGGCGACAACAGCATGCGTTTCTTCCGCGAGGAGATCTTCGGGCCGGTGATTGGCGTCACCACCTTCAAGGATGAAGCCGAAGCCCTGGCGCTGGCCAACGACACCGAGTTCGGGCTGGGCGCCGGGCTGTGGACCCGCGACATCAACCGCGCCTACCGCATGGGACGCGCGATCAAGGCCGGCCGCGTATGGACCAACTGCTACCACCTGTACCCGGCGCACGCCGCGTTCGGCGGCTACAAAAACTCCGGCATCGGGCGCGAGACCCACAAGGCGGCGCTGTCGCACTATCAGCAGGTGAAAAACCTGCTGGTCAGCTACGACGCCAAACCGCTGGGCCTGTTCTGAAGCCGGCGTAATGAGATAACAAGAAGGCCACCCGCAGGTGGCCTTCTTTTTTCGCGTGGCCTACTTCGCCATGCCGAGATCGATCACCATGCGACCGCGAATGGTGCCCGCCTTCATCTCCTCGAAGATGGCGTTGATATCGCCCAATGGCCGTTTGGTCACTTTCGGCGTCACTTTGCCTTCGGCGGCGAACTGGAACGCCTCTTTCAGATCTTCGCGCGTGCCCACCAGCGAACCCACCACCTGAATGCCGTCCAGCACCAGGCGCGGAATGCTCAGATCCATGCTCTCCGGCGGCAGCCCCACGGCCACCACTTTACCGCCGGCGCGCACCGCATTGACCGCCGAGTTGAAGGCGGCTTTCGCCACCGCCGTCACCACCGCCGCGTGAGCACCGCCGGTTTGCTGCTGAATGATCTCCTCCGCGTTTTGCGTTTTGGAGTTGATAGTCAGATCGGCGCCAATCTGTTTGGCGAACTCCAGCTGGCCATCATTGACGTCGATGGCGATCACTTTGGCGTTAAACACGTTCTTGGCGTACTGCAACGCCAGGTTGCCCAGCCCGCCCAGGCCATAAATGGCGATCCACTGCCCCGGCTTGATATCGGAAATCTTCACCGCCTTGTAGGTGGTGACGCCGGCGCAGGTGATGCTGCTGGCGGCGAAAGAATCGAGCCCGTCCGGCACTTTCACCGCATAGTCCGCCACCACAATGCACTCTTCCGCCATGCCGCCGTCAACGCTGTAGCCGGCGTTTTTCACCGAGCGACACAGGGTCTCGTTGCCGCTGACGCAGTATTCGCAGTGGCCGCAACCCTGGTAAAACCAGGCGACGCTAGCGCGGTCACCCACTTTTAACGAGGTGACGCCCTCACCGACGGCGGAGACCACGCCGATGCCCTCATGCCCCAACGTAATGCCCGGCACCTCGCCGAAATCGCCGTTTTTCACGTGCAAATCGGTGTGGCACACCCCGCAACACTCCATTTTCAACGCCGCTTCGCCGTGCTTCAGCGGGCGCAGCACTTTATCCTGAATGTCTACGGTATGGTTTTTCGTCACTACGGCAGCTTTCATGGTGTTTTCCTTAGCAGTGTGGGAAGTACAGTTGTTAATGTAGTGACTGTATTCGGCGAGGGCAAGCGCCGCGTGTTTTGTGTAAAAACAAATAATTAAATATGAATCAGTCTGATTATTTCATAAAAAACCATTAACAGACGGCGCGATCGCCTTGAGATTGGCAGCCGTGAACGATCGCGCCTCTCTGGCTTGATTTACCCCTTGAAGCGATTAACAGGGATTTTGAGGTAGTGCCGCCCATCATCTTCGCAATCAGGCAGAACGCCGCCGCGAATGTTGACCTGCAGCGCCATCAACATCAATTCCGGATGCGGCAACGTGGCGTCTCGCTGCTTTCTTTGCGCGATAAATTGGGCTTTATCCATGTTGGCCACCCAGGGGTTGTTCTCGCGCTGCTCTCGCACGGTGCTTTCCCAGCGGGCCTCACGCCCCGCCGGGCGATAATCGTGGCCGGTAAACAGGCGGGTATCCGCTGGCAGGCTCAAGATCCGCTGCAACGAATCCCACAGGGCTTCCGCATTTCCGCCGGGGAAATCGGCCCTTGCGGTGCCGCTGTCAGGCATGAAAAACGTATCGTGAATAAACGCCGCATCGGCAATGTGATATGTGACGGAAGCCAGGGTGTGGCCAGGAGACAGCAAGACTTCAGCGCGCAGGTTGCCGATAAAAAAGACGTCCCCATCCGCAAACAGCGCATCCCACACGGTCTCGGCGGGAGGCAGTTCCTTCAAATTATAGATGTCTTGCCACAGCCCCTGCACGGCGGTAATTTTTTCGCCTATGCCGCTGAGGGCGCCGGTTTTCTGCGCCAGCCAGGTTGCGGCAGAAAAATGGTCGGCATGCGGGTGCGTATCCAGCACCCAGGCCACGCCCCACCCTTGCTGCCGGATAAAGCTCAAAATGGTGTGCGCCTGCTGATGCGATACCGTGCCCGATCGGCGGTCAAAATCCAGTACCGGGTCGATGATGGCGCAGCGACGCGCCTCGGGATCGGCGACGACATACTGCAGGCTGCCGCTTTCCGGCTCATAAAATGCGTGCACTTGCGCATGAGACTGAACGGACTGATGCCGGCGATACCAGCTGAGCGCCTTATCGGCATCCGCGCCATATTCTTCGCATTGGCTGCGGAATCGCGCTTCATCGATCCGCCCTTCGCGCAGCGCATGCAGCAGAGCAAGGCAGGCTGAGCGCGCCCCGCTCCGGCAGTGCGCCAGGGTCTTCTTGCCTCGCCGCAACAGGTAATGGAAGGTATAAACGGTCTCCCAGGTCAGCGTGTCGAACGTGTAAGGAAGATAGACGTAGTCTATGCCCATGCCTTCAGCCAGCGTTTTCTCTTGCTGATGGGATAGATGCTCCCCCGGTTCTTCATCTGGCCGGTTGTTGACGATAAGCCGGTAGCCTTGTTGATGCAGGGTAGCGAAATCACTCGCTGCGGGCGCCCCCGAAAAGGAGAGCTGATGATGGTATGTACGGATGCGCATATTTTTTCCTTCTGTCTTATAAGCTTTTAAAAAGCATATAAAGGGCCAGCACCAAGAGCATGGCGGCGTAGAGCACACGGATAATGTCCTCGCGTTTCTTCAGGCGTTCGGTGAGCGCAACCCCCACGACGCCCCCCAGAACACCGCCGACGATCAGCCAGCACGTGATGACGAGCGACACCTTGCCGGACAAGGCATAGCTTGCGCTCGTCGATAAACCCATGGCAGAAACCACCACCAGCGAGGTGGCCACCGCTTCAAGCAGCGAAAAGCGGAAAAACCAGAGCAGCGCCGGCACCACTAAAAATCCGCCGCCGATACCCAGAAAGCCGGCCACCGCGCCCAGCGCCAACACGCCGGGCCACACGATGGCGGGATGAAAGGTTGCATCCGGAGAAGCCAAACCGTTGCCGGCCCGGTGATTTTTTTTCAGCGTTAATCCGGCGACAATCAACATCAGCAAAGCGAAAGGCAGGGTTAGATAGCGCCCGTCCGTGATTTTTCCCATCTGTGAACCTGCCAGCGTCCCTGCCACCGCGACCAGCGACACGACAATGCCGGTTCGCCACCGGACGTTTCCTTTGGCGGCGTGCGCAAAAAGGTTGAGCAGCGCGCTGACGGCGACGGCCATGGCGCTGGTGCCGATCACCAAATGCGTATCCGGGATTTGCACCATATACAGCAGCAGCGGCACACAAACGATGGAGCCGCCTCCGCCTGTCAGGGCCAAGAGAAATCCGACTATTCCTCCGGTTATCACCAATAACATCAGGGTATAAAAAGTAAAATGGAAAAAATCCAATGCGTTAATTCCTGAACGGTGTTTGTGGTATTTATTAACGATCAGTTCGCATTGATTGTCAAATAACTTATTACACTCAGCTATTACATATAGCTAAATCGAATATGTGATTTTCAATATAACCATAAGTTCTATGAATTCCCTTTTAATTTGGGCATCAACCCCCTACTTTCTTATGAAAGGAGGCCTGCATGAAACCGGAAAAAATAAACACCCAGAAAAAAGTTGTTGTTATTGGCGGTGGTTCATCTGGAATAAGCGTCGTGGCAAGCATAAGGAAGCGAGTTAAAGGCATTGATATAACGGTAATTGAACCTGGCGACTGTCATTATTATCAACCGGCATGGACCCTGGTGGGCGGCGGGCTCTTTGATATCAATAAAACGCGGCGTTCGATGCACGCCGTCATCCCCCCAGGAACCGCATGGATTCAGGATAGCGTGGTCAGAGTGGAGCCCGGCCAAAAATATGTCGAGACCCGCCAAGGGCAGAAAATAAACTACGACTTCCTTATTGTTGCCTGCGGCCTCGTTTTACGTTGGGATAAAATAGAGGGTCTTGAAGAAACGTTGGGAATGAATGGCGTCACCTCTAATTATCGTTTTGATCTTGCGGAATACACCTGGAAACTGGTTCGTGAAATGCAAGGCGGCGAGGCGATATTTTCTCAACCACCAATTCCGATAAAATGCGCCGGCGCGCCGCAAAAAGCCTTATACCTTTCATGCGATCACTGGCGGCGACAAGGTGTCCTTAATAATATTAACGTCAATTTTTGCCTGGCGGGCGCGGCGGTATTCGGCGTGCCGCAATTTGTTCCTCCGCTGACCGATTACTTGAAAAAATACCGCGCACAGGTCAACTTCCGGCATAATTTAGTTCGCGTTGATGGGCAGCGCCGGCAAGCGACCTTTTCTCTGGACGGTGATGAAGAAGGCAAACGCGAAGTGACACTGCCCTTCGATATGCTGCACGTAGTGCCGCCGCAATCTGCGCCGGCGTTCATTTCGCAAAGTGGGTTGTCTGACGAGTCAGGTTGGTGCGACGTGGATAAATTCACCCTACGGCATAAGCAGTGGCAGACGATTTTTGCGGTTGGCGACTGTTGCGCCACGCCAAATGCCAAAACCCTGGCGGCGGCTCGCAAACAGGTGGTGGTGGTGGCAGAGAACATCGCGGCGCAGCTTAACGGCGCTCCTGATGCGGCACGGTATGATGGTTATGGCTCCTGCCCATTGACGGTAGAGAAAGGCAAGGTTGTTCTGGCGGAGTTTGGTTACGACAGTAAATTGCTCCCCACCTTTCCTCTGTTCGACAACACGCATCCCAGCCGTATGGCATGGTGGCTGAAGGCCTGGTTTTTACCCAAATTTTACTGGGCGGGCATGTTGCGCGGGGTCGAATGGTTTGCCAAAAGCAAGCCATAGCGACCGTCATCGTTATCCGCGCCTCGCGGCTTCCGCAGGCGCTTGACTATTTGGCGATACACAGCCACCATCGCTTGCGAGCCATCAGGCTGATTGCAAGCCGTCACCACTAACCGGTCGATCAACGATGAAAAATGCCCCCGCCGTTACGATTCACTACTGTTCACAATGCAATTGGTTGCTGCGCGCCGGCTGGATGGCGCAAGAGCTGCTCAATACCTTCGGCGACGATCTCGCCTCCGTCACCCTGATGCCGGGCACCGGCGGGGTATATCAAATCAGCGTCGATGGCGTGATGATTTGGGATCGCAAAATTGACGGCGGCTTCCCCGATGCGGCGCAGTTAAAGCAGCGGCTGCGCGATCACAGCTTTCCCGAGCGTTCCCTCGGCCACAACGACGGCAAAAAAGCCCGGCACTGAACGGCGTCAGCCCGCCGCCGGCGGCCGCGCGCCGAGAATGCGCGGCATCACTTCCTTCATCATTTCCATGAACTTGCGCAGGCGAGCCGGGTAATAGCTGGCGTAGGGATACAGCAGGTAGATAGGCAGCGGCGCGGCGCGCCAGGCCGGCAACACGGTTTGCAGCGCCCCGTCGGCCACATCGTCCCGCACCAGCCAGGAGGAGACAATCGCGACGCCCAGCCCCTCCAGCGCCGCCTTGCGCACCGCGTACAGGCTGTCGGTGCTCAACCTCGGCGTGATATCGAACCGCCCCTGCTCGCCGCGCTCAACATGGGTCAGCACCACTTCATTGCGATAAAAACTGTTCAACGCCAGCCACGGCAACCGCGCCAAATCGTCAAGACAGCGAACCGGCTCTCGGCTCGTCAGCAGCGCCGGCGACGCTACCGTGCTGCGCGGCACCTCCGCCAGCAACACCGCCACGACCGACGGATCGGTCACCGCACCGACGTGAATGGCGCAATCCACGCCTTCGGGAATAAAGTCCGGAGAATGATCGTTCAGCGTCCACTCAACGTAAGTTTGCGGGTAGCGCCGCAAGTACTCGCCCAACGGACCGATCAGCTGATCCTGGCCGAAAGCGTGCGGCGCCCGCACGCGCAACACCCCGACCGGTTCGTCGCGCGCGCCGCCCAGCCCTTCTTCCAGGCTTTGCCATTGTTCGATCAGCCCCCGCGCCTGGCGGTAACAGCGCTCGCCGTCGTCGGTCAGTTTGAGGGCGTGAGTCGTCCGCTGGATCAGTTTGGCGCCCAGCAGCTGCTCCAACGCCTGCAGACGCCGACTGATCGTCGGTTGTGAGGTGCCCAGCTGCTGCGCCGCCGCCGACAGGCTGCCGCTCTCGACGATGCGCACCAGCGTATGCAGCAAAGTTATGCGGTCGCCGTTGGGTAAATTAATTTTATTCATACGTTAAGTGTATAACAGTTTTACCTGCGAGGGGGCTACAGCGGAATGAAGCAAGCGGTAAAAATAGCCGCACATTCACTTTGCAGGGATCTTTGTCATGAGCACTTCCGCCACCTACGGCGCCCCGTCCGCCAACGTCGTGTTTCTGCTGGCGGCCGGCGCCGGCCTCAGCGTCGCTTCAATCTATTACAGCCAGCCCATGCTCGGCATGATGGGCGCCGATTTTCACGCCGGCGTCGCCGATGCCGGCATGGTGCCGACGCTGACCCAGTTGGGTTATGCGCTGGGCATTTTGCTGTTGGCGCCGCTTGGCGACCGATACGATCGCCGGCGGATTATTCTGATCAAAGGCGCGCTGCTGACGCTGACGCTGCTGCTTTGCGCGTTTGCCGCCTCGTTCCCGCTGTTGTTGCTCAGCAGCCTGGCGATAGGCCTGACCGCCACCGTCGCGCAGGACATTATCCCCGCCGCCGCCACGCTGGCGCCGGAGGCCAGCCGCGGCAAAACCGTCGGCGCGGTGATGACCGGGCTGTTGGCCGGCATTCTGCTGTCGCGCGTGTTCAGCGGCGCGCTCGCCGAGTACGCCGGCTGGCGCAGCGTTTACGCGCTGGCGGCGCTGGGCGTTTTGCCGATCACGCTGGCGATCTGGCGCATGTTGCCGCGTCTTCGCCCTCATAACGCGCTGAGTTACCCCGCGCTGCTGCGCTCGCTGGGGCATCTGTGGGCCGCGTATCCCGAGCTGCGGCGCGCAACGCTGGCGCAAGGTTTTCTGTCATTGGGCTTCAGCGCTTTCTGGTCAACGCTGGCGTTGATGCTGGCGGAGCGCTACCAGATCGGCAGCGCGGCGGCCGGCGCGTTTGGCCTGGCGGGGGCGGCGGGTGCGCTGGCGGCCCCGTTGGCGGGAAGTCTGGCCGATCGGCACGGCCCTGACGCCGTGACCCGCATCGGCGCGGGACTGGTTCTGGCCGCCTTCGCCCTGATGTTTCTGCTTCCGCTATTGCCGCTCCCGGCGCAGCTGGCGCTCATTGCGCTGAGCGCCGTCGGATTCGATCTGGGCATCCAGGCGACGCTGATCGCGCACCAAACCATCGTCTACGGTCTCGAACCGGCGGCCCGCAGCCGCTTGAACGCCCTCTTGTTCACCGGCGTATTCATCGGCATGGCGACCGGCGCCGTCCTCGGCAGCCGCATTCTGGCAAGCGCGGGCTGGCCGGGCGTCGTGGCGCTGGCGACGGCTGCGGGGGCCGTGGCGCTGTGGATCCGCAGCGGGCGCAAAACGGCGCGCGCAGCGGCCTGATATTGCCCTTTACCGGCGCAAGCGGTTGATTTCGTCCGGGTCTCCTGCGTTATACTGAGCGCTCTTTTAGCCACGTATTTAATAAAATTTTATGATTGAACGCTTGCTCGAAAACACGATGTACGCCTCCCGCTGGCTGCTCGCACCGGTTTATTTCGGCCTTTCACTGGCCCTGGTCGCCCTGTCTATCAAATTTTTTCAGGAGATCTTGCACGTCCTGCCCAACATTTTTTCTATCGCCGAAGCCGACCTGATCCTGACCCTGCTGTCGCTGGTCGACATGGCGCTGGTCGGCGGGCTGTTGGTCATGGTGATGTTCTCCGGGTATGAAAACTTCGTCTCGCAGCTGGATATCACCGAAGGGAAAGAAAAGCTGAGCTGGCTGGGCAAAATGGACGCCACCTCGCTGAAAAACAAAGTCGCCGCGTCCATCGTCGCCATCTCTTCCATTCACCTGCTGCGGGTGTTTATGGACGCCAAGAACGTGCCGGACAACAAGCTGATGTGGTATGTGATCATCCACCTCACCTTCGTGCTCTCCGCCTTCGTGATGGGCTATCTGGACAAGGTGACCCGCTCCAGGCACTAAACGCGCCGCCACGCCCGATCGTCAGGATCGGGTGTCTTCCCCTCCTTCGCTGTTTCCCAACCGTCGTCGCCGTCATGTCTTTCATCTGGCACATCTGATGATAATTTTATTATAATGTCATTACACTCATTATGGACCGAACGCCGGCCATCGCGCCGGATTCGCCGCAGACAGGATCACGCTCCCTCATGCCATTACATGGTCACCCCCTGCAATTCCACGATATTCAGGCGATTCTGCCTCATCGCTATCCCTGTCTGTTGGTCGATCGCGTGCTGCCCGCCGGCACCTGCATCGCCGAAGGGCGGCTGAGCGCCATCAAGAACATCACTGCCAATGAGCCGACGTTCTGGAGCGGCCATGCGCGCTTCGCCGGTTTTCCTGGCGTGCTGTTGGTGGAAGCGCTGGCGCAAAGCACCGGTCTGCTGGCGCATTACTATCTCGGGGCGCTGAACGAAGGGGAACATTACTACTTCGCTTCCATTCAGCGGGCGCGGTTTTATCGCGCCGCCCGTCCCGGCGACCAGGTGTTGATGGAGGTCGCCTTTGTACGCCGGCGCGGCGCGATCGCCCGCTTCACCGGCCGTGCCAGCATCGATGGCCGGCGCATTTGCACCGCCGATTTCATGTGCGCCCGTAAGTAAACAGGCCGCTTGCCAAAGGAGTCCTGCGAATACCATGTCTCTGGTTGACAGCTTACTCAGAACCCTCGATTTCTCCCCGCGTGGCCAGGTGATCGCTCGCGAAGCCGACGCCTGGGGCGAAATCATCGTTTCCGATCACAAGGACTACCGCACGCTGCGGTTTGACGGCATCTGCGAGCAAAGCAAGATGAGCCTCAGCAACCCCGCGCAGCCGATCCACAACTACATCAAAGCGATGCTGATGGCGGTGGCCTGGCAGCCGCCGACGTCGGCGTTGATCCTGGGGTTAGGCGGCGGCAGCCTGCTGCGTGCGCTGCACGCGCTCGATCCGGCTATGCGCCTGGAGGTCGTCGAGCTGCGCGCCGCGGTAATCGCCGTCGCGAGCCGCTATTTTACGCTGCCGGCCACCGACACCATCAGCCTGCGCACCGCCGACGCCATGGACTTCGTGCGCCCGCCCGCCGAGACGCGTTACGATCTGATTTTCTCCGATCTCTATTCGGCGTTCGCCATGGATCCGCAGCAAGGCACCCAGACATTCCTGGAGAACTGCGCCGCGCGGCTGAATAACGGGGGCTGGCTGGTGCTGAATTACCACGATCTGCCCGACGAAAACAGCCTGCTGTACCACAGCCTGCACCGGATATTCGCCACCGTGCTGTTTTGCATCGCCCCCAGCGGCAACGTGATCATTTATGCTACGCCGGCCCAGGTGTCGCTGCCGCTCAGCACGCTGCGCACGCTGGCCGCCGGCAGCGGCGAGCTGTTCAACTGCGAACTCGGCTACCTGTCACGCAAGATAGAGCGGCTGCATTTCCGCTAAAGACGAGCGGCGGCGCGGTCTGGCTGGCCGCTTCGCTCACATGGTATTATCATTCAGTCATCATTCTCTGGAGGATCCTGATGGAAAAGAAAACGGCGCGGCTAACGGTGCTGATTGACCCGGACAAAAAGAAAGCCCTGGAAGAGCTGTGCCTGCAGCAGGACGTCACCCCTTCCCAGGTGGTGCGCCAGCTGATACGCGATTATCTGCACAAGCATCAGGTGGATTATCCCAGCCAGCCGACCCACGCCAATCCTCGCGTAGAGAGCAATTGAGGCGGCCCGCCCCACAAACCGTGAAGCGCGCTTTGCCCCCCTGCGCGCGTCCCTAATCCGAATCCTCCACGGCGGTCTGTCCATCCTGCGCTATCGCTGCTACTGTTTTATCCGTTCATTATTCTCTCTTGGGAAAGGAAACGCGCCATGTTCAGCCATATTACCGTCGGCGTCAGCGATCTGGACGCCGCCGCCGCGTTCTACGACGCCATTTTGTTGCCATTGGGTTTACAACGGCGGGAAGTGACGCCGGACGGCGGCCCCGCCGCCCGCTGCTGGGTGATGCCGGGCCAAACGCTGCCGCGGTTTTATGCCTACCAACCCTTCGACAGACAGCCCGCCAGCGCCGGCAACGGCAGCATGCTGGCCTTTCTCGCCGCCGACGAGCTGGCGGTTAAACGCGCCTACGCCGCCGGCCTGCTGGCGGGTGGCATCAGTGAAGGCGAACCCGGCGAGCGCGCGCACTACGGCAAAGGCTATTTCGGCGCTTACCTGCGCGATCCCGACGGCAACAAGGTCCATGTGGTTTACCGCGGAGATCTCGCCTGATGAAATGCTCGGTTTACATCGCCACCAGCGTAGACGGATTCATTGCCGGCCCGGACGGCGACATCGATTGGCTGCTGCGGCCCGAGTACGCGGTGTCGTTGCTCAATGGCCTGAGTTTTGAAGCGTTTATCGCCGACATCGACGCGCTGGTGATGGGCCGCCATACCTATGAAAAAGTCCGCGCCTTTCCCGAATGGCCCTATGGAGAACTGCCGGTGGTGGTACTGACGACGCAATCCGCACCGCAGAGTGCAGAGCCTGTCCGCTGGATGAGCGGCGAACCGGCCAGCGTCGTGGCGCGGTTGGCCGAAGCCGGCTGCCGTCACCTGTATATCGACGGCGGCCAGACCGTGCAGCGTTTCCTGCAGGCCGGGTTGATCGACGAATTGACGATTACGCGCGTGCCGCTGCTGCTGGGCGGCGGCATTCCCTTGTTCGGCGCCGATGCCCCTGAGCAGCGCCTGCGTCTGCTCGCCGTCACCCAGTCGGACAACGGTTTCGTGCAAGAACGCTACGCCGTTCAGCGCGCGTCATAACGCAGCGCCAGTCGGCGGCCGCCGAAGGCGATAAGCAATGCCGCCAACGCCAGCAACGCCGCCGCGCCGTAGGTGACGCGCATGCCGTAAGCCGCGGCCGCCGCAGCGCCCGCCACCCGCTGCGAGGCCAGATAAAACAGCGCCCCCATCGCCGACGCGCCGGTGATCGCCCCCAGATTGCGCGCCAGATTGACCATGCCGGCGATCAACCCGCGTCGTTCGGGAAACAGATCCTTCATCAGCACCGTGTTGTTGGCCACCTGAAACAGCGCATAACCGGCGGTCAACAGCGCGATCGGCGCGACATAGCCGAGTACGCCCCAGCGGCCCAGCAGCGACAGCAATCCCGCCCCGGCGGCCACTGCCGCCAGCCCAAGCTGGGCGATGCGCTGCGATCCAAAGCGATCCACCAGATAACCCGCCGGAATACCGGTCAGGATCGCCACCGCCGGCCCCGCCGACATCACCAGCCCCACCTGCGCGGCGCTTAACCCCAGCGCGCGCGACAGATAAAACGGCCCGACCACCAGCGTGGCGGTCATCACCGTCATGACCAACGCGCTGGCCGCCAGCCCCGCCGTCAGGGCCGGATGGCGGAACATCGTCGGCGCCAACAGCGGCGACACGGCGCGGCGCTCCACGCGGATAAACACCCCTGCCGCCAACAGAGCGCCCAACACCAACGCCAGGTTAAGCGCGCCGAAATCACCGCGTCCCAGAGTCATCGCCAGCGAGTAGCAAAGCAATGCGCCGCCCAGCAGCAGCGTGCCGGCGCGGTCGAACGGTTCAGGGCGCGTCGCAGCCCGCGCCCCATTCGGCAAGTATCGCCAGGCGAGCCACAGCGCCAGCAGCCCCAGCGGCAGGTTGATCAGGAATATCGTTCGCCAGCCGAAGCCGGCGATCAGCGCGCCGCCCAACGACGGCCCCAGCGCGGTGCCCACGGCCGACATAGTGCCTAGCAGCCCCATCGCGCGGCCGATCTTTTCCGTGCCCAGCGCCTCGCCCGCCAGCGCCATGGTGATTGACATCATGACTGCGCCCCCCAGCCCCTGCGCCAGGCGCGCCGCCAGCAGCAGCCACAGCTGCGGAGCCAACGCACAAGCCAGCGAAGCGGCGGTAAACAGCGCGATGCCCGCCAGCAGCAGGCGGCGACGATTGAGGCTGTCGCCCAAGCGGCCGATGCCGATGATGCAGGTGGTGACGGCCAACAAATAGCAGAGCAGCACCCACTGCACTGCCTGGAACGACGCATGGAATGCGGTGGCGAGCGCCGGCAGCCCGACGTTGGCGATGCTGATGCCGAGCGATGACAGCAGCATACACAGAGAAAGTGCGGCCAGTATGCCGCGGACGCCCTGCGGCGAAGGATGGGATAACATGATAAGCACTCCTGACATAGACTGAGGGTTAGCCTATGTCAGGGGTTGGGATGGCGGAAGGCGCATGCGATGCACTGTATCAATGCATCTGACGCCTTATCTGGCGCGATGCGTTACCAGGCGGCGATCTCCGCCTCGGTGAGCGGCAGCGTTTGGGTTACGCCGGTTTCCGCCGCCAGGGTGGCCGCTTCCAGCACCGCCATCACCGCCAACGCCTGCGATGCGGTGACCGGGTTGGCGCCGGCGCCGCGCAGCGCGTCACGCACCTGGAAGTAATATTGGCGCTGATCGCCATCCGGCGTCGGCAACGTACACACCGGCTCCGTGCCGATAAACAGGCGCATCGCGTCGTCGTCTTTACCCCACTCCGCCGAACCCGGCGTTACGCCGGCCAGCAGTTGGCTCTCCTGCCCGTCGGCGCGCGCTTTGACCACGCTGCCTTTCTCGCCGTGCACGGTAAAGCGCGCGACGCCGCCCGCCACCAGCATGCTGCCATGCAAAATCACGCGGTGCGTCGGGTAGTTCAGCACCACATGCGCCCAGTCATTGATCTGCGCATTGGCGCGCAGCGTGGCGATGTTGGCCTGCACGCTGTGCGGCAAACCGAACAGCTGCAGCGCCTGATCGACCATGTGCGGCCCCAGATCGAACCACAGCCCGCTACCCGGCAGATTCTGCTCGCGCCAGCGCACCCGCACTTCTGGGCGGTAACGATCGATGTGCGACTCAAAGTGCGTTACCTTGCCGATCAGTCCCTGCTCGATCACCTGCTTCACGCCCAGGAAATCGCTGTCCCAGCGGCGATTCTGGAATACCGACAGCAGACGGCCGTGCTTCTCCGCCGCCGCAATCAGCGTGCGCGCCTGCGCCAAATCCAGCGTAAACGGCTTATCCACCACCACGTGCTTGCCCGCTTCCAGCGCAGCCAGCGCCAGCGGCGCATGGGTGGCGTTCGGCGAAGCAATCACCACCAGGTCCACTTCCGGCAAGCGGATCGCCTCCAGCGGATCGGCGATCACGCGCACGTGCGGCAGATCGGCATGGACTTTGGCGGCATCGCGCGAAGCCACCACGTTCAGCGCCAGACCCGGCACCGCGTTAATCAGCGGCGCATGAAACGCCTTGCCGACAAAGCCGTAACCAATCAGCGCCACCTGCAACGGTTGAGCGTTATCGTTCATCAGTGTTCTCCTCTAGCGGTCGTCGGCGACGACACAAAGTTCAATCATTGATTGCTCGTCCAGGTTATCCCATGGGCGATCGGTAAACAGGCGTTGGATCTGCGCCAGATCCGCCACGTGATGCGGCTCGCAGCGATCCAGCTTCATATGGTCGGCCACCAGCCAGCGCTCGCCGCTGTTGGCCAGCATGGCGCGTTTGACCTCTGCATCGGCCTCTTCGCCGGCGCTCAGCCCCAGCTGAGAATGCACCGCACAGGCGCCCAGCAAAGCGATGTCCGCGCGGTAGCGTTCCAGCAACGCCAGCGTCGCGCTGCCGGCGAACAGCCGTTGGCGCGCGTCCCACTGGCCGCCGAGCAGGATCAGTTGGATCTCCGGCTTATCGCTCAGGCACTGCGCGATATCCAGCGAGGCGGTGATCACCGTCGCCGGGCCGCGCAACGCTTGCGCCACCGCCAACAGCGTACTGCCCGCATCCAGCATCAGGGTGCTGCCGGGCGGGATCTGTGCGGCCACCGCGCGGCCGAGCCGCTGCTTGACCTGCGGCAACAGCGCCGCGCGCGCCTGGCGCGGCATGCCGGACGGTTCGAGCGCTATCGCGCCGCCGTGATGTTTCTGCGCCAACCCCTGCCGCTCAAGATCGGCCAAGTCGCGGCGCACGGTATCGACCGAAACACCGATGGCGCTGGCCAACTCCGCCACCGCCGCCTGCCCGCGTTCGCTGAGCAAATCCAGTAAATGGCGCTGTCGTGCCGCTTTGTGCATGGGATTATTCCGCATTAAAAAAGCATAAAACGGCAATATACAGCAGATAACAGCATTGGAGAAGCCGCAATTGTGCGCACCGGAGATCAAACATCTTTTCCCCTGCGGGACGATGATGAAGACATAACGCATAACAATCCGGAGAAACGCATGAACATCGATCTGACGTTTGAAGACCTGAGCGCCCGCGCCGCGCAATACAACGCCCGCGCTTCGGTGGAGGATTTTGACGCCTGCATGGCGGACTATGCCGCGCTGGCGCAGCGCGCCAAAGCGCAGACACCGGGCATTTACGATCTGCGCTACGGCATGAGCGCCGCCGAGCGTCTCGATCTGTTCCCGGCCAGCGCACAGCCCGCCCCGCTGCTGATCTTTATTCATGGCGGCTACTGGCATTCGCAGCGCAAAGAGGAAGCCTGCTCGATGGCCGCCGCGTTCGCCCGCCGCGGTGTGGCGGTCGCCACGCTGGAATATACGCTGGCGCCGGAAGCGACGCTGGCGGAGATCGTGCATGAGGTGCGCAGCGCCGTCGCCTGGCTTTATCATCACGGGGCGCCGTTCGGCATCGATCCGGCGCGCATTTTCGTCAGCGGCAGTTCGGCCGGCGGCCACCTGTGCGGCATGCTGATCGCCGACGGCTGGCAGCAACGCTATCGCCTGCCGCCCGATGCGATCAAAGGCGCGCTGGCGCTGAGCGGCCTCTACGATCTGCGCCCGCTGTGCGATATCTACATCAACGACTGGCTGCACCTGACGCCCGAACAGGCGCAAACTCTCAGCCCGCTGTTTTTGCTGCCGGAGAAAGCGCATGCGCCGCAGATCCTGCTCGACGTCGGCCACCGCGAAACCCAGGGGTTCAAAAACCAGACGCAGGCCTATTATGACGCCTGCCTGGCGCGCGGCCTCGACGTCCACCTGCTGGCCGACCGTCACTGCAATCACTTTACGCTGGTCAACGAGCTGGCGGATGCGGAAAGCGCGATGTTCCGGCAGGTGATGGCGATGATCGACGCAACGCAACGGTAGCCTGCCGCTGCAGCCGGAGCCTGGCGGCGATCGTAATCACCGCCAGCGCAGCGAATAAGGCTCCGCACAGCAGGCTGCCCTGTAGCCCCCACGCGGTGATGGACCAGCCGCCCGCCAGCGAGCCCAGCGCCACGCCCAGATTGATAAAGGCGATATACAGCCCGGTGGCGAACGCCGGCGCCTGGGGGGCTTCGGATGTCAGCCAGATCTGCGTCACGATCAAACCGCTGGTGTGCGCCGCTCCCCAATACAGACAAAGCGCCGTCATCGAACCGATATTCGCGCTGCCGTAGTGATACAGCAGCGCATAAGCCGCAATCAAGGCTAGCGGGTGCAGCAGCACCGTCAGCGCTCGATGGCGGCTCAACCCCTTGCCGGCCAACAGGTTGCCCGCGACACCGCCCACGCCGAACGCCACCAGAAGAAAGCCGATGGCGCCGCCGCTGAGGCCGATTTCACGGCTGAGATATTCAGCCGCGTAAGCATAGACGGCGAACATGGCGGCAAAGATCAGCACGCAGGTGATGATATTCAGCCACAGCGTCCCGCTGCGCAGGATCGTCAGCTGTTTGCCATAACTGAGGCGCTGAACGACGACGTCGGGCAACCGCATCAGCAATCCCGCCGCCGCCAGGAGATTGACCCAGGCACAGAACCGGAACGAGGCTTCATAGCTGAACTGCCCGGCGATCCATTGCGTCAACGGTATCCCCAACACCATGCCCATGCTGGTGCCGATGAACGCATAGGCGGTTGCTTTGGTGGCCTGATGCGGGGGATAAAGCGCCGCGGCCGCCACCATGGCCAGCGAAAAATAGATCGGATGAAACAGCGCCGGCACAATACGCAGCAGCATGAGCATGGCGAAACTGTCCGTCTGAGCGGACAGCGCGCTGGCCGCCGCAAACACGGTCAACGCGATCAACAACATGCGTTTGCGATTGAATCGCGACGCCAGCAGCACCAACAGCGGCCCGAACAGCGCGATGGTCAGGGCGAAGATCCCGACCAGCCAGCCGGCCTGCGCCGTGGAGATGCCATACCGTGCGATGATCTGCGGCAAAATGCCCACCACGCCGAACTCGATGCAGTAGACGCCGAACAACCCCAGCGCGAGGAAGAAAATCGGCGGCATCAGGCGCATTGCATCGCTCCCGTCGCGGCATAGACCGCCTGACAAATCTCGCCGACAAAGGCGCCGGACATGCCCTCCAGCGCCGTGTTGGTAAACGCGACGACGCTGAGCTGCCGGACAGGATCGACGAACCAGGAATGGCCATAGGTGCCGCCCATTCGCCAGGTCCCCACGGACTCCGGCGTTTGCGCGGCGATGGGGTCTTTCAGTACGGTAATGCCGAGGCCGAAACCGCGCCCCGGCCAAAACGGCATCGACAAATCGCCGATTTGGTTGCTGGTGAACGCCGTCACCCAATCGGTTGGCAGCACCGGCGTTCCTCCCTGGCGCAACGCTTCCAGCAGGCGCAGGAAATCCTCGGCCGAGCCGACCATGCCGGCACCGCCTGAGGCGTAAGCCAACGGATCCAACGCTCGCGCCGGCGACAGATGAAAACCGGCGCTGCCATCGATAAACGGTAAATGATCCGGTTGGCGCAGGCGGCGCGGCTCGCCGGGATGATCGGCGTAAGCGGCCGCCAAACGTGCAGGATCCACCGCCAGGAAATCGGTATCCGTCATCGCCAGCGGCCCGGTCACCCATTTTTTTACTGCCTGCGCCAGCGGCAGGCCGCTCGCCTGTTCGATCGCCGCGCCCAGGACATCGGTCGCGATGGAATAGCGCCACGCCGCGCCGGGCGGCGCCAGCAAAGGGGCGCAGGCAATACGCCGCACGTTCTCCTGCAGGCTGACAGACGCCTCATCCATGCCGTCGGAGACCGCCGATTGGGCGTAAAATCCCCCTTCCGGCTGGAAAAAACGGTAGCTTAGTCCGGCGGTGTGGGTCATGAGATGCCGTAACGTCATCAACGGCGTGGTGCCATCCGCCAGCCGCGGACGAAAATGCGGCAGCCAACGGGTGATGGGATCTTCCAGCTGCATACGGCCTTGCGCCATCAATGCCAGCGCCGCCGTGGACACGATCGGTTTGGATACCGAAGCCAGACGGAACAGCGTATTGAACGCCATCGGCCGGCCGGCTTCGCGATCCGCCAGCCCCGCCGCGCGGCGATAAAACATATCGCCCCCCTGCGCCACCAAAACCACTGCGCCAACCAGCCGTTTTTCCGCCAGCGCGTTATCGATCGCCCGGTCTATCACGCCCGCGGTATGCCCATATGCACTCATCGTCATTGCTCCAGATAATCAGCCCATGCTGTAGTCACCGAGCATAGGGCCTGGCGATTAGCGGAAAAACAGGCTAGATTTCCCTTCATAACGGACATTAACGTCCGTAATAGGACAAACGATGGATAACTTAGCCGGCGTGAGCGCCTTCGTGCAGGCCGCTGAAACTCTCAGCTTCGTTGACGCCGGCCGCGTGCTCGGCATCTCGGCCTCGGCGGTGGGGAAAAGCATCGCCCGCCTGGAGAACCGATTGGGCGTGCGTCTGTTTCACCGCAGCACGCGCAGCATGACGCTAACCGCCGAGGGGCGGCGGTTTCTGCTGCGGTGTCAGCGCATTCTGGAGGAGATGGCGGCGGCGGAACGGGATATCAGTGATACGCATAGCGCGCCGCGCGGCAAACTGCGCGTCAGTCTGCCGCTGGTGGGAGGCCTGTTAAATCCGGTATTGGCGGAATTTGTCCGGAACTATCCCGATATTGAGCTGGAAGCCGATTTTTCCGACCGTCGGGTCGCGGTGATCGAAGAAGGGTTCGATGCGGTGATCCGCGTGGGCGATACCGAGGATTCTCGCTTAATGAGCCGCCAACTGGGCACGTTTCACCTACAGCTGGTGGCGGCGCCGGACTATCTGCGCCGGGCGGGAATACCCCGCCAGCCGGCAGAACTGCGCGATCACGCCTGCCTGTTATACAGATTCCCCACCACCGGCAAAGTCGAGACCTGGCCGGTGGCGGGCGGAGATAAACTGCTCGACGAAGGCCTGGGCAAGCGCACGGTATGCAACACCGTCGATACGCTGATTTACCTGGCGGAACAGGGCCTGGGCATCGCCTGCCTGCCCGATTTCGCGGTGCGACAGGCGCTGGAGCAGCAGCGGCTCCAACCGGTGCTTGGCGACCACTGCCAACACAGTGGCAGTCTCAAAATTCTCTGGCCTTCAAGCAAACATCTTACCCCGCGTCTCAGGGCATTTATCGACATCATGAGCGTTCGCCTTTTCTCGGCCTAAGTCCTCTACCGTGCTAGAACAAATTCAGTTTTGCTTTGCACAAAAATAGCTAAAGCGCAGCCTGCCGCGCCTACCAGCAGCCCTGACGGCGGCGCAGCGCCGTCGTGATATTCCATTCAGCGATATGGAAGCGCCGTTCGTTCTTTCGGGACAAAGAAAACCGCCACACAATACCTTTCACCCCGCACTCGTGCATAACCATCTATAAATTCAGGTGTTAACGCCTTGTCATTACCGATAACCGCCCAATTCGCTCATCTGATATTGAACAGCCAGCCGGATGAAACCGCCCTGTCAGCCGCTCGCCGCGGCGTGAAAGATTACTTCGCCTGCGCGCTGCCGATTGCCCGCGGGGCGTTGAGCGATGCCGGTCTGGCAGCGATCGGCACGACGTTTCCGCCGAACGGCAGCGAGAACCGCGCACTGCGCTATGGCTATGTCAGCCACTCGTTGGACTTCGATGATTACCATCCTGCGCTGCGTGGCCATCCGAGCACCGTAGTGCTCTCCGCCCTGCTGGCGCTGAACGGTGAGAGTGACAATGTCGCTGAGCTGTTAACCGCCTATGTCATCGGCGTAGAGGCCGCTGGCCGGCTGGGATTGGCCGCTGGCACGCAACATTACGTACTGGGTTTTCACAGCACCGCCACCCTGGGCGCGGTCGCCGCCTGCGCCGCCGTGGCGCGTTATCTGCAGCTTGACCAGCGGCAAACGCAGATTGCTCTGGGCCTGGCGGCTACGCAGGCGGCGGGCCTGCGCAGCCAGTTCGGTTCGGCGGCCAAACCGCTGCACGCCGGCCTGGCGGCACGCAACGCGGTCAACGCCGCCCTGCTGGCTCAGGCCGGTTTCATCGGCCAACCGGAGGGCGTGCTGGACAGCCTGCTGACTTCCCACGGCGGCGGCCGGCAAAAACCGGAATGTCTGACCGCCGGTTGGGGCACTCCCTGGCGCATCCTGCAGCCGGGGCTGGAGTTCAAGCGGTATCCGACCTGCGGTGGCACTCACAGCGCGGCCGAGGCGGCGCTCGCTCTGCGCGCGCGGCTGCAGGAACAAGGCGACGCCCTTGCGGAGATCGCAAAGATTGAGGTCAGTTTTCCGCCCGGTGCAGATACCGCGCCCTATATTCGCCAACCGGCCACCGGTGTGGAAGCGCGCTTTAGCCTCGAATACGTCATCGCCGATGCGCTATACCACGGCGAGGTCCCGCTGATGCATTACGGCGAACAGCCGGTCGATACGGCTATCGCCGCCCTGGCGGCAAAAGTTGAGCGCCATGTCGATCCCGCGGCCCCGCCGGACGCGCTCGATCCGGAGATGCGCTTCCATCGCCTGACCCTGACACTGCAGGACGGAAGGCAAATAAGTGACATGGTCACAAGAAAGCAAACCGCCGCCCGGCCAACAGACCTCGACGCCAAGCTGCGCGCCATTCTCCAGCTGCTTCCGGGCCTCGAAGGCGAAAGCGTTATCCGCGACTGCGCCCTCATGTCCCCTGGCGCGCTGCCGCGACTGATTGCATTGTTAAATTAATAATAAAACAGGAATAATTATGAGTACTTCACCTTCAACACCCTCGCGCCAACTCCGTCTCGGCCTGTTCGTTCAGGCGCTGGGGCACCACATCGGGGGATGGCGCGCAGAAGGCGCCAGCGGTTCGCCGACCGATATCGACTGGTTCACCTGGATCGCAAAAACAGCCGAAGAAGGCACCTTCGATATGTTCTTCGTCGGCGACGCATTAGCGACCAGCGTGCACCGACTGCCCTCGACGATGTCACGCCTGGAGCCGCTGACGCTGCTCGCGGCGCTGGCGGTCAACACCCGCCATATCGGGCTGGCGGCGACCGCCTCCACCACTTTCGATCAACCCTTCCACCTGGCGCGCGCCATGGCCTCCATCGACCATATCAGCCACGGCCGCGCCGCCTGGAACGTGGTGACCTCTTTCTCCAGCGATGCGGCGCGCAACTTCAGCCGTGAAGATCTGCCGTCGCACGCCGAGCGCTATGAAGTGGCGCGGGAATTCCTCGAGGCCAGCTACAAACTGTGGGACGGCTGGGAAAAAGACGCCATCGTGCGCGACAAGCAAAATGGCGTGTACGCCATAGACGAGAAAATCCACGCCGCCAACCATAAAGGCAAGCATTTCTCGGTGCAGGGCCCGCTGAACATTTCCCGCTCACCGCAGGGGCGGCCAGTGATCATTGAGGCCGGATCGTCCCCGGCCGGCCAACAGCTGGCGGCGGAAACCGCCGAAGTGGTGTTCACCGCCGCCGCCAGCCTGGAAGAAGGACAGGCTTTCTACCGCAGTCAGAAAAAATACGTGGTCGACGCCGGCCGCAACCCGGACCACCTGCTGATCCTGCCAGGTGTGATGCCGATTGTCGGCCGTACCAAAGAAGAAGCGCAGGAAACCTGGTATCAGTTGAATCAACTGGTGGATATCGATAACGGCATTGAACAGCTGTCGGCGCGCTTTGGTTTCGATTTGAGCGATTACCCGCTGGACGGCCCGGTGCCGAACGTGGGCGCCACCGAAGGCGGCCAAAGCCGCGTGAAACTGCTGACCGATCTGGCCGCGCGGGAAAACCTGACGCTGCGCGAGCTGGCGGCCGTCGCGGCCGGTTCGCGCGGCCACCGCGTGGTGGTAGGTACCGCCGAAGAGATCGCCGACGACTTCCAGCTATGGCTGGAACAGCAAGGCGCAGACGGCTTCAACATCATGCCGGCGGTGTTGCCCAACCAACTGGAACTGTTCGTCGAGCTGGTGATCCCGGAGCTGCGCCGCCGTGGCCTGTTCCGTGAGGAGTATCAGTATGCAACCCTGCGTGAAAACCTGGGCCTGCCTGAACCGGCAATCAACTTCGCTAACGTAAAATCGGCTTAATCCGCAGGGAAATTATGATGAAAACCACATTCAAACGCACCGTACTGTCCCTGCTGTTGGCTTCCTCCACGCTGGCGCCGTTGGCCGCCGGTCATGCCGCTGAAGGCGATGTTCCCTTCAAGGCGGCGGTGAAAGCTGCCGCCGATCCGGCGCTGCACGACAGCCTGCCTGAATCAATCAAAAAGGCCGGCTATATCGTTGCCGGCACTAACCCGAACACCCCGCCGACCACTTTTTACCAGGCGGACAACAAAACGCTGGCCGGGCGTGAAATCGACGTGATGAGCGCGATTGCCGATCGCCTGGGCGTGGCGATCCACTGGAAGGACACCGGCGGTTTCGACAACATCATCCCCGGCCTGAAGTCCGGCCGTTATGACGTCGCGCTAGCCAACATTGACGCCAACAAAAAGCGCTTCCAGCAGGTGGACTTCGTCGGCTATTACAACGCTTCCAAGCTGGCCTTGATCGCCCGCAAAGACGCTGCGCTTGGCCCTTACACCGAGCTGGCCCAGTTGTGCGGCCAGACCGTCGGCGCCGGCGCAGGCACCTCGCAAATAACCCGTCTGCAGCAGGCCAGCGATCAATGCGTCGCCGCCGGCAAACCGGCCATCACCATGCCGATCTTCCCGGACCGCCCGGCCGGGGTGCAAGCGGTGATCAGCGGCCGCGTACCGATGTTTTTCGGCCCGTATGAAGGGCTGCGCTACCAGGCCGCCCACGTCAAACCGCTGACGCTGGCCGGTGATATCAACATCGACGGCACCACGGTGGCCATCGCCCTGCCAAAAGGCTCCGAACTGGTGAAACCGGTGCAGGCAGCGCTAAATTCACTGATCGCCGACGGCAGCTACCAGAAAATCCTCGACGGCTGGGATATCGGTTTTGGTGCAGTGAAAACCGCCGGCATCAATGAAGAGATCGCAAAATGAGTGGGCAATACCCTGTCGACGACGCGGAACTGAGCATCGTCGGCCACCGGCATTACGGACGCTGGCTCAGCGCCCTGGTTGTGCTGCTGATCGTCGCCGTTATCGTCAATTCCATGCTGCACAACCCGCGCTTTGAATGGTCGGTGGTGGCGGAAAACCTCACCGAGGCGTCCATCCTCAACGGCGTGCTCATGACGCTGAAGCTGACGGTGATTTCGGTGGTGTTCGGCTTCGCCGGCGGCGTGCTGCTGGCGCTGATGCGCCTGTCGGCCAATCCGGTATTGGTGGCGGTAAGCTGGTTCTACACCTGGTTCTTCCGTGCAGTGCCGATGCTGGTGCAGCTGTTCCTGTGGTACAACATCGCCGCGCTTTATCCCCGCATCAGCTTGTGGATCCCGTTTCTGGGCGAAGTCGCCAGCGCGCCGACCAATACCCTTATCAGCACCTTCAGCGCCGCGGTGATTGCGCTGGTGATGCATCAGTCGGCCTATGCGGCGGAAATTGTGCGCGCAGGCATCCAAAGCGTCAGTAGCGGCCAGTTGGAAGCCGCCAAAGCGCTGGGCTACCGTCGTGGGCAAATCCTGTGGCGCGTGGTATTACCGCAGGCGATGCGCACCATCCTGCCGCCGGCGGGCAATGAAGTGATCGGGCAGTTGAAAACCACCGCGGTGGTGTCGGTGATTGCCCTGCAGGACGTGCTGTATTCGGCGCAGATCATTTACCAACGCACCTACGAGGTTATCCCGCTATTGCTGGTCGCCACCCTGTGGTATCTGGCCATGACTTCGATTCTGTCAATTGGTCAATACTACGTGGAGCGCTATTTTGGCCGCGGCACGCAGGCAACGCGCAGCGGTCGGTTCTTCCTCAACCGCAAAGCCCCTCAGGGAGGTGAACAATGAGCGCATCCATCCACATCAACCGGGTGCGGAAATCCTTTTCCGGCACCGAAGTGTTGAAAAACATCAGCCTGACCATTCCGGCAGGTTCGGTAACGGTGATCCTCGGCCCTTCCGGCTCCGGCAAATCCACCCTGTTGCGCTGCATCAACCACCTGGAAAAACTGGACGGCGGCACCATTCGCGTTGGCGAACAGCTTATCGGCTATCGTCAAAAAGGCCGGCATCTGTACGAGCTGAAAGAAGCCGAGGTGGCCGAACAGCGTAAAAGCATCGGCATGGTATTTCAGCAGTTCAACTTGTTTGCGCACCGCACCGTGTTGCAAAACGTCAGCGACGCGCCGCTGCGGGTGAAAAAGGAAAAAAAAGCCGAGGTGCAGGAACGGGCGAAGCAGCTGCTGGCCCGCGTCGGGCTGGAACATCGCATCAACGCCTGGCCGCGTGAACTGTCCGGCGGCCAGCAGCAACGCGTCGCCATCGCCCGCGCGCTGGCGATGAACCCGCAGGTGTTACTGTTTGATGAACCGACCTCCGCGCTCGATCCTGAATTGGTTGGCGAAGTGCTGCAGGTGATGAAAGACTTGGCGCATTCGGGCATGACCATGGTGGTGGTCACGCACGAAATCGGCTTCGCCCGCGAAGTGGCCGACCAGATTGTCTTTATGGATCAGGGAAAGGTGGTTGAAACGGGCAGCGTACAGCAGGTTCTGGATGCGCCGGGACATGAGAGGACGCGCAACTTCCTGGCGACGGTATTGTAACCCTCCGTCAGGGGGCGTTGCGTCCCCTGACGTTCAAATTCAGCCGTTATTTTTTCTGCCGATAGCGGAAAAGACGTTGAACACTTCACCCAGGCCGTAAATCGCGCCGAGCAAGACGGCCACCATTACCGGCACCAGGACCACCACGGTGGCCAAGCTTTCAATCATTTCTAACATCGTTCTCTCCTGGTTTATAAGCACAGCGAATCTGCGCCGGAAGAAAAGGTTTCCGGCCAAACGGTCGATTATCGTGGGGAGGCAGTCTAAAACGTGAGCTACATCACACTTGATGCGAGCTAATGTAACTTACACAATTACATTAACGCAATGCAAAAAATGCTCTGTGCGGAACGGGGTTTGGCATGATTTTTTATTGCGTATCTGCTTGATATTGCGGTGAACAAGGGACGAAGGGATAGCCGGCGCGCAGCTCAACCTGTCCGGCCATTTCGGCGATGCTGGTCTGTGCCAGGCTGGCTTCCAGCGCGTGGCCGACGCGCGCAAACTCTTGCTCCAGCACCGGGGTAATGGCGTGGCCGATATAGCACGCCTCGTTAGGCCGGGTGCGATGCAGCGTGAAATAAGGTTGATCCTCCACCGCGCGATACACGTCTAGCAGAGAAATCGCTTCCGCCGGCCGCGCCAACAGCGCCCCGCCGCCTTGCCCCATCTGCGAATAGGTCAGCCCCGCCTCCGCCAACGCCCCGAGAATGCGCCGCACCACCGTCGGATTGGTGTTGACGCTGCGGGCGATATCTTCGGAACGCACCGTCTGGCCGCGACACAGCGTGATGTTGGTCAGAATATGGATGGCAACGGCAAATCGCGTAGAGGTAGACACCTTGGCACCTGCTCAGAGTTTCGCTTATGTCGGATTAAAACATAAGAAAAGCGTATCAATTTCCGGTAATACACATAATGAGTAGGGATAAGTGGAATGTCAACCTGCCCCCGCCCGAAGGCGGCGGCGGCTCAGGCTTCGGTACGGATCGCCGTAACTTTGTCGGGATAAAATGCCAGATGATCCTTGATCGCCACCACGGCGTTGTAAGGCATTTCATAGCTCCAGGCCACATTGTCCCCCTGTGGGCCGTTCAGCGTGAGGGAGAAATAACTGCAGTCGCCCTTATAAGGGCAGTAGCTCACATGCGTGCTTTTATGCAGCAGCCGCATATTCACATCCTCACGCGGAAAGTAAAACACCGGCGGATAGTTGGCTTCCTGCAAGATGAGCACATGACGGCTGTCGGCCAGGATTTGGCCGGCGCCGCGCACCACGACCCGCGTCGGATGGCGGGTCAGCGTAATCGGATGGTCCGGGCCGGGAATTTTCACCGGTTTGCCGGACGCGGAAACGAGCTCGGACATGGCGGCCTCCAGCGTGTGCGCCCCGCCCCTCGTGAGGCGTCTTCCCAGTATAGCCGAACGGTTTTGCCGACGGCCGCACATTCGGCGAGCGATCGCTTTTCACCGCGCCAAAATTAAGAATTTTTACCTGTTCGATTTTCTTTCGGAGGAATACATTCATCCCAACTTCTACCGGCGAGTTAATCGGATTATTTTTAATCCATTAATTAGCCAATTTACCAGGAACTCATTATGAATATTAAACGTGCCGCGGGTGTGTTGGTGGTGGTAATGGCGACGCTTTCCGTTACCGCATGTGGGCATATGTCCAATCGCGATCGCAACACGGCGATCGGTGCGGGCGTCGGTGCCGTGGGCGGCGCGGTATTGACCGACGGCAGCACGCTGGGCACCCTCGGCGGCGCAGCGCTGGGCGGCATCATCGGCCACCAGACCAGCCGTTAATTCTCCCGCCAAAAATAACCTCCGCAGGCCGACACTTTTTTAATCCACACGCGCCGGCCTGCTTTTATTTACTCCGCTGAAATTCCTCAGGGAGCGAACCTAAATAAATAACGTTAAGCGCGGCTTTATTATTCATTAACCTGCGCCAGGGTTATTTATTGCGCCGGCAGCCTGAAACGCGCCATCGCTTTTTCCAATCGTTCCGATTCGCCCTGCAGCAACTGCGAAGCCTCGGTCACCGCGTTCACCACGGCGCCGGTTTGCCGCGCCACCTGATTCAGCCCGGCGATGCGCGCCGTCACGTCCTGAATGCTCTCCCCCTGATTGAGCGACGCCAGCGAGATCTCCCCCATCAGTGCGCTAAACGTGTTCACCAGATCGATAATTTGACGCAAGTTGCCCGCCAGCAGCTCTACCGCTTGCGATCCCTGATCGATTTGCTGCAACGAGCGGTTGATCAGCTGATGAATATCGCGCGTAGAATGGCTGCTCTTCTGCGCCAGCAGGCCCACTTCTTTAGCGACAATGGCGAAACCCCGGCCGTGAACGCCGGCGTGCGCGGCCTCGATCGCCGCATTCAGCGCCAGAATATTGGTCTGAAACGCCACACTGTCGATCAGCGCCACAATGCCGCGCATCTCGGCCGATTGGTTGACGATCCCTTGCATCGAGACGTTGACGGTTTGCATCATCTTTTCACCGGCGCCGGCGCACTGCCTGGCCTGTTCGGTGCGTTGATTGGCCAGCTGCGCGTATTGGCCGTTTTCTTCCACCCGCGCCGCCAACTGCTGCACGTGCTCGGTCGCCAACTGCAATTCGCCGTCCTGCTTCGCCGACTGCGCCGTCAACTGTCGATTGCCGTCCGCCAGCCGCCCGACGCCGTTCAGGATCCCGCTCGCCGCATCGCGCACCTCACTCACCAGTCGCTGGAGGCCGTTTTGCATGTGGCCAATGCTGGTTTGCAACTGACGCATTTCGCGGTTAACCGCCCGTTCAGGCGGCAACGGCCGCGAAAGATCGCCGGCGGCCAGCACGTTTAGATGGGCGATCGCCCTTTGCAACGGTGCGATCACCCAACGAGCAACGCCGAACCACACGCCCAAGGCGATCAGCGCCAACGCCGCGAGCGCGCCGAGCGCATAGGTTTTGGCCTGCTCCAGCGCCGACAATTGCCGCACGTTGACGTCATCGCCGCGTCGTTCGTTCAGCGCCTGATAAGCGAGATACTTCTCGTTGAAATCCGCCTGAAAAGCCTGGATCGGCACGGCGAAAAACGCATCGATGCTGTCGCTGCGTTGCAGCCCTTGCGCCTGCTCCTTCAGACCGTCATAGAACAGGCGATAACTGCCTTTCAGGGCGTCAGCGGCCTCGGGCGCCGTCGCGCTCAGGCGCTCAAACCGGGCGAAGGCCTGCTCTGAAGCCTGCAACGCCGCCAGCGATTCATCCAGCAGGCTATGCCAGCTGCCGTCGGAGCCGGTGGCTTTATCCTGCAGATAGTAAATGCCCGCACGGTTCAGGGTATCGCTGGCCGTCAGCAGCGACAGCCTGGCGCGATCCATCGCCGCCTGCTGGCGATGCAAGGCGTCGCCCGTCACCAGGTTAATCTTGGCGTCGCGCAGAATATTGGAAATAAATACGGTGGAAAACAATTGCAGCAGAGAAAATAGCGCGATAACGCAAATTACGCCGCTTAATAACCCCATGCTTTTGCCGAAGCCAAACGTGCGCGGCAGCGCGGGCGCAGGTTTTGCCCCGCGGCCAAGTGTCAGTTTTATGTTCATGATTTTTAGTCGGTAATACCAGGATGCCGCGAGTCTAACGAGCATTGATGACACGACGATTACAGCCTCCCATAGGTGGGTGTTGCCGGGTTCGGAATGCGTTGAAATCATGTTAAGGCGTGAACGAAAGAGGGAATTGTCTTGGTGAGAAAATAAGCTTCTCTGCGAATCGCCAAATAAGAAATATTATTTTAGAAACAGAGAAATTCATTCAAGTCGAATATCAATCAATACTTCAAGGCATATCCATAATAAATACTGCCGTAGGTCAAACTCGTTGTATTGAAGCGTGGGTCAGACATTTTCTGACCCACTCACTTCCCGCTTAAATCCTCACCCTTTAACCGACGACACCACATTGAGCGGCTGGGCATCCGGCAGGATATTCATGTGCTCCAGCACCTGGGCCATGATCTTGCCGAACACCGGCCCGGCTACCGAGCCGCCGAAGTGCTTGCCGGCTTTCGGGTTGTTGACCATCACCACCAGCGCCACCTGCGGATCGCTGGCCGGCGCCACGCCGGCGGTGTAGTTGATGTAGCCGCCATCGTATTTGCCGCTCGGGCCCATTTTCTCGGCGGTACCGGTTTTGATCGCCAGACGGTAGCCGGGCACCGCAGCGCTCACCCCGCTGCCGCCCGGCAAGGCGTCGCTTTCCATCATATGTACCACGGACCTGACCGTATCGGCCGGCAAAATGCGTTGCCCCATCACCGGCGGCGTCACCTTGGTGATAGACAGCGGCCGATAAATGCCGAAGGAACCAATCGCGGCATACTCGCGCGCCATTTGCAGCGGCGTCACGCGCAGCCCATAGCCGAAGGAGAAGGTAGCGCGTTCGATATCGGCCCAGCGTTCGCGATGCTGCGGTAGGTAGCCGCTGCTCTCATTGCCGATGCCAAGCTCGGTCGGCCGCCCCAGGCCAAAGCTGCGGTAGACCGCCGGCAGCACGGTGGCCGGCAGCGCCAGCGCAATGTGAGATACCGCGATGTCGCTCGATTTTTGCAGCACGCCGGTGATGGTCAACTTCGACCAGTGGCCGACGTCCTTGATCAGGTGACCGTTCACCCGATACGGCGTGGTGTCCAACACGGTATCCGGCCGGATCAGCTTATGTTCCAGCCCCACCATCACCACGACCGGTTTCACCGTCGAACCCGGTTCGAAGCTGTCGCTGCTGCACACGTTGCGGATATCTTTCGCCGGCGTGCTGCCATAGTTGTTCGGGTTGAACGACGGATAGCTGGCCATGCCGAGGATTTCGCCGGTGTCAATTTTCACCAGCACCGCGCAGCCGGAGTCGGCCTGGTTAGCCACCACGCCGTCGCGGATCTGCGCATAGAGCACGTACTGGATAAATTTGTCGATGCTGAGCGTCACATTCGGCGGTGGAACCGGATCCACGCTTTTAATCACGCCGATCACCGCGCCGCTGCCGTCCTTCTGGTAGACCCGCAGGCCGTTTTTACCCTGCAGCAACGGGTTGAAGCCCAGCTCGATGCCCTCCAGCCCCTGATTGTCCTGGCCGACGATGCCGATCAGGCCGGCCGCATCCTGGCCCATCGGGTAAAAGCGGCTGAAATCCTGCTCGGTGCTGACGCCGGTCAGGTGCAGTTTGCTGATGTAGGCGGCGTTGTCGTCCTCCACCTTGCGCGCCAGGTAGACAAAGCGTTTGTGCGCGTTGCTCTGGATCAGATGCTGCACGTCCGCCAGCGGGATCTTCAGCACGTTGGCCATGCTCTGCCAGCGTTCGTTGCCGGTATCGGTCTGGGTATCGAGAATATGCTTCGGATCCAGCACGATGTCTTTCGACGATACGCTGACCGCCAGCGCCTCATTGTTGCGATCGGTGATCATGGCGCGGTTGGTCGGCACTACCTGGGTGCGAATCGAGCGCTGATCTGCCTGGTTCGCCAACTGCTGGTGTTCCAGCAGTTGCAGGTAACCGACCCTGAACGCCAACAGAAAAAAACAGACCAGCATGCCGGCGCAAATCCAGCCGAAACGAACTGTGGAATAGGTTTTACCGCTCTTTTTGGTCGATGGCGCCACTGTTGTGTTAACCCTGCGTTTTTATTCGGTTTATCGTGTTATTTCAGTCTACCTTGCCGGAAATGGTCAGGAGATTGCAGTTTGTAAGAAAGTAAAAACAAACCGCATCACCGTTGCACATCCGCACTGTCGTTTAACTGCGGTTTAGTTTGCGCCGCGTCGCCGGGCTGGAGCGCGTTGGCCGGATCGAAAATGTGGTCGAGGATCGCGCGCGCGGTCGGCCCCGCCACCACGCCGTCGCCGCCGCCGTTTTCCAGGATCAGCGCCATCGCCACCCGGGGGTTTTTGTAGGGGGCGAACAGCGTATAAAAGATATGATCGCGCAGCCGCACCGGAATCATTTTGGCGTTGTAAGTCTGGTTTTGCTTCAGGCTGAACACCTGCGAGGTGCCGGATTTAGCGGCAATCTGGTACGGCGCGGTATGGAACAGCTTGTATCCGGTGCCGTTCGGCAGGTTGGCCATGCCGTACATGCCGTTGCGCACAATGCCCCAGTAAGGCGAACGGGGATCGCCAATCTGCAGCGCCTGCGTCGGCGGCTGATAACGCGTGACCCGGTTACCCTGCTGCAGCGAATACAGCAGGTGCGGCGTTTTCACCTTACCGTTGTTGATCAGCGTAGCCAGCGCTTTCACCATCTGAATAGGCGTCGCCACCCAATATCCCTGGCCGATGCCGACCGATACCGTATCCCCCTGATACCAAACTTTTTTGTGCACCCTCAGCTTCCAGTCGCGGCTTGGCAGCACGCCGCGGTACTCTTCGTTCAGATCGATGCCGGTCGACTGGCCGTAACCAAACTGGCTCAGCCAATGGTGAATGCGATCGATGCCCATCTCATACGCCACCTGATAAAAGAAGGTATCGGCGGACTCTTCTATCGCTTTGGTGACGTTGAGCATGCCGTGACCGGTCTTCAGCCAGTCGCGATAGCGCCGCTCGGTGCCGGGCAACGTCCAGGTCGGCGCGCCGAAAAAGGTGGTGGTGGGCGTGATCACCCCAGCAAACAGCGCCGAAACCGCCATGTAGGGCTTCACCGTCGACGCCGGCGGGTACAACCCCTGGGTGACGCGGTTGATGAGCGGCAGATCCGGGTTGCGGAGCAGCGCCTTATAGGCCTGATAGCCGATGCCTTTGACGAAGGGATTGGGATCGTAACTGGGGCTGGAGACCATCGCCAGAATGCCGCCGTCGCGCGGATCTTCCACCACCACCGCGGCGCGTTGCCCCTTCAGCACCGATTCGATGTACTGCTGCAGCGGCAGATCCAGCGTCAGGTAGATGTTTTTGCCGGCCTGCGGCGGCTGCTCCTTCAGCAAACGGATCACCCGCCCGTGGTTATCCACCTCCACCTCCTGATAGCCGGTGGTGCCGTGCAGCTCGGACTCGTAATAGGCCTCGATGCCCTGTTTGCCGATGTTGCGATCGGCGGCATAGTTCTCGCTCAACCCGGCCTTGTCCAGGCGCTTGAGATCGCTGTCGTTGATCTTCGACACGTAACCCAGCACGTGCGCCAGCTGCGCGCCGTAAGGATATTCGCGCTGCTGATAGGTATCGATAGTCACCCCGTCGAAACGGTATTGATTGACGGCGAAACGCGCCACCTCGGTGTCGTTCAGTCCCGCTTTTAGCGTTATCGGCTTGTAGCGGCTGTTGTGGTGCATGTCGTCGCGAAACGCGCTGATATCTTCCGGCGTCAGATCGACGATCGGCGTCAACGCCTGCAGCAGCGCCGCCATGTCGGTGATTTTGCTGGGCGTGATCTCGATGCGATACAGTGTCACGTTTCGTACCAGCGGAATGCCGTTGCGATCGAAGATCAGCCCGCGGCTCGGGGCGATCGGCAACATCTTGATGTCATTCTGGTTGGAGCGCGTCTGGTAAAAGCCGTGCTGGCGAATTTGCAGCCGGTAGAGGTTGACGACCAGCGCGCCGAAACAGACCACCACCAGCGCCAGCGCCACGGCCGCCCGGCGGATAAACAGCATCTCTTCCGCGGAGTGGTCGCGAATTTTTTCTTTTAACAGGGCCATGCGGAGCCGATACCTTTTGCGTCACATTTCCCCGCAAAATCAGGGAACTGAAAAGCCGGCAAGCATAGCGTTATCGGGCGCGACGCCCCATGAAAAGGTTGCTAATGAAATGGCATAACTGTTTCAGCATATTGGAATGTTACCGGCGGCGATTTTTTCACCGCGCGCCCCATTGAGCCGCCGTTCCTCTCAATGCTACAATGTGATCCTTATCACACTATTGCCGTTATTCTCCTCCGCATTTTCCTGTCGGCGCCCTGCCGGATGCGGCTTTTTGTTACATAGGATCGAGTTCGATGAGTACCATTGCCACCGGTT
Source organism: Megalurothrips usitatus (assembly GCA_026979955.1). Lineage (NCBI taxonomy): Eukaryota > Metazoa > Arthropoda > Insecta > Thysanoptera > Thripidae > Megalurothrips > Megalurothrips usitatus. The sequence continues at coordinate 236,938 of JAPTSV010000039.1, forward strand.
TAATCATGATGCGCTGGGAGTTGCTGAGCGCCGTGATGATGTTCTTCGCCAGCCAGTTAAACGTTGTTTGCCGTAAAACCAGCCGCAATGGCATGGCGTTCATGTTCAGCAGCCTGGGCCTGTTTACCGCCTGCTGGTTCGTGATGGGCCTGATGGGCATTCACTTCACCCTCGAAGCCTTCACCCAATTCTGGTCATCGGCCTGGGATCGCTACGTGGACGTGGTCAGCACCATGCCGGTCGATTGGCCGATGCCGTAATCTCGCCGCTGGGGGGCAACTCAGGCCGCCCCTGCAATCAGTTCGCTTCCGCAGACGGCGCCGCCGCCAGCCGCGCCATCAGCGCCCCCGCTTCGAGCAACAGCGCCTGCTCCCGCTCGGACAGACAGCTTTCCATCGCCGCCAGCAACCACGCCTCGCGTCGGGCGCGGCTTTGCTGCAGCAAACCCAGCCCGGCAGACGTCAGCCGCACCCGCACCCGGCGTTTGTCTTCGGCATCCGGCGTGCGCACCAGCAGCCCATCGGCTTCCAGCTCGCGCAACGCGGCCGCCAGGTTTGAGGAGCGCATACGCTCCGACTCCGCCAGCAACGACGGCGTCGCCTCGCCGCCATGGCGATCGATAGCCCCCAACAGCATCAGCTGGGCCCAGGATTTTTCGTCGCTGCGCGACTCGCGCCGCATGCGGCGCACCAGCGACATTAACTGCGTGCGCAGCAGCGTCACGTCTTCAGGATGATCTTTTTTCATTGGCATCAGTCGATAACGTTCAGTTTGTCCCTACTTTCACATCGCCGGATCGCGCAGTCAATGGCGCCCCGTTCGGCCACCGCGCGCTTCTGGCTTAACCCATTTATCTATGATAATATAGCTATTAATATATAGCAAAAAGACACTGCAGCCGGCAGGGTTACGTTTGCTCACGCATTTGCCCCCTCGCCGACTAATTTGCAGTGTTATTATTATTTTGCTTAACAAAACCCTCCTCATTCAACGTGGTACGATAAGCCGATGGAAGCGTGGAAAGTCAATCTGATCTCGGTCTGGCTCGGGTGTTTCTTCACCGGGCTGGCGATGAGCCAAATCCTCCCTTTTCTGCCGCTGTACGTCGAACAACTTGGCGTCAGCGATCATCAATCCCTCAGCCTGTGGTCCGGGCTGGTATTCAGCGGCACCTTTTTGGTCTCGGCGGTGGTGTCGCCGCTGTGGGGCAGCCTGGCCGACCGCAAAGGCCGTAAGCTGATGCTGCTGCGCGCTTCGCTGGGCATGGCGATCGTCATCGCGCTGCAGGGGCTGGCTACCAACGTGTGGCAGCTGTTCGCGCTGCGCGCCCTGATGGGGCTGACGTCCGGCTATATTCCCAACGCCATGGCGCTGGTCGCCTCGCAGGCGCCGCGCGATAAAAGCGGCTGGGCGCTGGGCACACTCTCGACCGGGCAGATCTCCGGCGTGATCGCCGGGCCGCTGCTGGGCGGGTTGATGGCCGACCATCTGGGGCTGCGGGTGGTGTTTTTCGTCACTTCCGGGCTGATGTTCGTCAGTTTCCTGGTGACGCTGTTCCTGATTAAAGAGCGGCGCATCACGGTGAAAAAAGCGGATCAGCTGAGCGGCAAGGCGGTATTCCGGTCGCTGCCTTATCCGGCGCTGATCGTCACCCTGTTCGTTTGTACCCTGATGATCCAGCTGGCCAACTCGTCCATCAGCCCGATCCTGACGCTGTTCATTCGCGAACTGTCGGGCAACGTCAGCAATATCGCCTTCGTCAGCGGCATGATCGCCGCCGTGCCCGGCATCGCGGCGCTGATCTCCGCGCCGCGCCTCGGGCGGCTCGGCGATCGCATCGGTACCGCGCGCATTCTGATCGCCGCGCTGCTGTTCACCACCGGCCTGTTCGCCGTGATGGCCTGGGTGAATACGCCGCTGCAGCTGGGCATTCTGCGCTTTCTGCTGGGCTTCGCCGATGGCGCGCTGATGCCGGCGGTGCAGGCGCTGCTGCTGAAGTATTCCTCCGATCAGGTGACCGGGCGCATCTTCGGCTATAACCAGTCATTTATGTATCTGGGCAACGTGGTCGGCCCGCTGCTGGGTTCGGGCATTTCGGCGATGATGGGGTTCCGTTGGGTGTTCGCCGTGACGGCGGTATTGGTGCTGTTCAATGCGCTGCAGCTGCGCCATCAGTTCAAAAAAGTGCAGCCTAAACGCGCGGGATAGCGGGGAATGCGAGGGAGCGCCTCAAGCAGTGGCGGGACAATGACGCCCATCAACCGAGCCGCCACTGCCAAAGGCGGCCGTAGCCTACTCGACGCGATGAACGTTTGGTATTTATGTAAGTAAATAAAGTGTTGCAGGCGCGTAGAGGGCCGCCGCAGCGGCCCTTTTGCATCAGAACATGGTGTTGTCGTTGGCCGATTTTTCCGGCACATCCTGATTGACGTCCCAATGCTCGGTGATTTTCCCCTGATCGTTCACCCGATAAATATCCACGCTGGCGGTGCCGCGATCCTGCGGGTTATTTTGATATTTGACGTGAACGTAGACCAGATCGCCGTTGACCGCGCTGCGGTATATTTTAGCGCTGTACTGCGGGTTGTCTTTGAAGGTCTGGCTGAAGAAATCGAGGAACGGCTTGATGCCGTCGCCGACGAACGGGTTATGCTGCTTGTAGTTTTCCACAATCAGCTTCCGCGCCACGCCGATGTCATGGCGGTTGAAGAAGCCCGCGTACAGATCTTCCACCACCTTCAGTTTTTGCTGAGCATGATGATAACCGCCCTTGCCGGCCGATTTGTAAGACGCCGCCTGATCCGTTGACAGCGCCGGGTAACTCGCCAGCAGGCCGCCGACGATCGCACAGGTGATCAATGCCTTTTTCATAACTGCTCCTTAGTTTCCTGAGTGACCTACAATTTTCAGCTGCCCTTTCAGATGGGTGAAGCTGCCGTCCTTGGCGGCGATGTTGGTGTACACCTCGCCGCGCTCGAAGTCCTCGATATGCGTCACGTTGTCGCCGGACTGCGGCTCATGCCAGTAGACCATGTAGACCTTCGGCCGAATTTCCACCGCGGTGTACTGCACGGTATCGGTGATGCCCTGCGACGCCTCGCCGATGCCGGTGAAGGTCATGGTCTTGTCATCGGTAAAATCCAGCTTGAAGGCGAAATCGCCAAAGGTCACCTGCACCACTTTACCAACCGCAATAAACTGCCCGTGTTTTTCCGTCATCGTCGCCGCCTTACTGTTTGTCAGGGAGGTTTGCGCCGCCGTAGCGGCAGGCAATGCCAGGGGGAAAGTCAGGGCTATCGCCAGCGCGATACCCGTTCGCTTCACTGTTTTCATCGTTCCTTCTCCTTTCCGTGGTTGAAAACGAGAATCATTATTATTTCTTAACGATTGGCAGAAATATAAGAATAATCTCTATTCCTATCAGGCACCTGACGACGCCAAAAGAGGGTGAAAAATCGCCGTGAAATGGCGTGGCAATAGCGCATTCTGACCCTTGGTTTTTACGCAATGAACGGGATTACTGTTTTCAGGATGAGGGATAGCTCGGGGATTCGGTAGGTCTATAGCGCAGATAGCTTTAAGCTAATGCGAATTTGTTCTTAAGCCGCCCGCCGCAGGGAGAACGGCGGCGAACGGCGCGGCGTTTAACGCAGCCAGGGCGTATAGGTGACGCCAACCAGCAATCCTTCCGGGCTGAGCAACCGGGTAACGCTTTGCCCCCACGGCTCTTCACGGTTGGCGACCAGCAGCCGATAACCGCGATCGATTAGCCCTTGGGTGGCTATCGCCATGTCGGCCACGTCAAATTCGATCCACGCCTGCGGCGCCGCGAGATCCGCCGGCCAGCGATCGTCGCCAAAACAGGACTGCGCCGCCTGCGCCAGCGGCCACAGGGCGAAGTGTTTCACCCCGTCCAGCGCGCCCTGCTCGGCCAGCAGATAGCTCTCGTTGCCCGGCATCGGCTTGAGCGGCAACCCCAGCGCCTCGACATAAAACGCCTTGCTCGCGTCGCTCTCACGCGTGATGGGCCCGAATCTGGCGACAAACAACACGCCCAGGCCCGCAAATTGTTGATCCATGCTTGCACTCCCTTCCGGTTAGCGCCCCTGCCGCACCTGCAGCGGAGCAAATCCATAGGCCGCCTTGAAGCGGTTGCTGAAATGGCTGGCGGAGCTGAAGCCGCACGCCAGCGCGATCTCGGTGATCGGCTGTTGGCTATGCCGCAACAGCTGTTCCGCCCGTTGCAGCCGCGCGCGCATCACGAACTGGTGCGGCGCCAGGCCGGTGGCATGCTTGAACATGCGGGCGAAGTGGTACTCGCTCAATCCGGCCTGCGCCGCCAGATCGGCCAGCAGCAGCGGCCGATCGAGATGGCTTGCGATATATTCCCGCACCCGCCTGGCTACCGCGGGGGCCAGGCCGCCGCGCGCCGTCGGCAGCGTCCACTGCAGCTGGCTGTAGCGTTGGATCAGGTGCGACATCAGCAGGTTCGACGCGCTGCTGAGCGCCAGCAGATTGGCGCTGTCACGCCAGTCGCAGTTAAGCAAAAACTGGCGATACAGCAGCGTAATTTGCGGATCTTCGCCAAAGCTGCGCGGCTCTACGTTGATCGCCGCCGGGCTGCGATCCCAGGTTTGCTCCGCCAGCCGGCGCAAATGCCCGTCGGTGCAATACAGATGCACGAACGACAGATCGCTGCGCACATCCCAGGTAGATGCATACTGGCGCGGCATGATGCAGAACCGATCCGGCCCACCGCCGTTGCGCCAGCCGCCCGGCACCTGCTGGTAACACTCATAGCCGTCGGCGACGTACAGGCTCAGGGTATGGTGGTCGGCGCTCTCCTGCGTGACGCGATCGTTGCAGTTGGACCAGGCGGCCAGCTCCACGCCGGTGCCCAGCAGCACGCTGCCGTGCAACCGCGCTTTATGCTCACGCAGTGTTTCAAACGCCTGATAGTTGGACATCGCCGGCCCCGTTGTTCGACATGCCGACAGTGTAAAGAGTGGCGCCTCGGCATGCCAGCGGCCGCCCCGCGCTTTTGGCAAAAAAAGCGCAAGAATATGCAACTGGGCGCAAGGCGCTGCAAGCGCGGCCGCACGCCAAAGCGGATACTGCGCCATCGGCTTTTTCGGAGTGAATAGAATGAATGCGCTGTTGTACCTCGCCGTGGTGCTGATTTGGGGCACCACCTGGATTGCGATCACCCTGCAACAGGAAGGCCCGGTGGCCATTCCTGTCTCGATCGCTTACCGCTTCGCCATTTCCGTCGCGGTGATGTTCGCCGTGCTGTTGCTAACGCGCCGCCTGCGCCGCATCGCCCCGCGCGATCATTTGTTCTGCGTGTTGCAGGGCTGCTGCGTGTTCGGCTTCAACTTCTTCTGCTTTTACCACGCGGCGGCTTATATCAGCAGCGGGCTGGAATCGGTGATCTTCTCGATGGCGGTGCTGTTCAATGCCCTCAACAGCCTGCTGTTTTTCCGCCAGCGCCCCAGCCCCAACCTGCTGCCGGCGGCGCTGCTGGGGTTGACCGGCATCGTGGCGCTGTTCTGGCAAGATCTGGCCGCCACCCGCATGGCGCCGGAGCTGCTCAAAGGCATCGGTCTGAGCGCGCTCGGCACCTACGGCTTCTCGCTGGGCAATATGATCAGCGCGCGTCATCAGCGCCGCGTGCTGGATATCTTTTCCACCAACACCTACGCCATGACCTACGGCGCGATGCTGATGGCGCTGATCGCCCTGGCGCAGGGCGCATCGTTCCAGATCGAATTCAGCAGCCGCTATATCGGCTCCCTGCTGTACCTGGCTGTCTTCGGATCGGTGATCGCCTTCGCCGCCTACTTCAGCCTGCTCGGCCGCATCGGCGCCGGCGCGGCGGCTTACAGCACCCTGCTGTTCCCGCTGGTGGCGCTGACCATCTCGACGATCTACGAAGGCTACCAGTGGCACTTCAACGCCGTGCTGGGGCTGTGCCTGATTCTGCTGGGCAACCTGGTGATGTTCGCCAAGCCGGGGCTGAGATGGCGACGGGCAGGTATGCCAAAACAAAATTCAACCCTTTGAAGCCATTGGCGAATATCGTTATCATCAGGTTTTGCTGATAACGGATGATGGCCAATGCTCAGAAGCGATGATGTGACACCCCGCGCCTACAAACAGGTGGACGTTTTCACCGCCACGCCGCTGCTCGGCAATCCCGTGGCGGTGGTGCTGGAAGCCGAAGGGCTGAACGACGCGCAGATGCTGGCATTGGCCCGTTGGACCAACCTTTCGGAAACCACCTTTGTGCTTAAACCGACGCACCCGGCGGCGGATTATAAGGTGCGCATCTTCACTACCGAAAAGGAGCTGCCCTTCGCCGGCCACCCGACGCTGGGCACCGCACACGCCCTGCTGGAAGCCGGATTGGCGCCTAAACGCCCCGGAACGGTGATGCAGGAATGCGGCGTCGGCCTGGTGGCGATCAATATCCTGCCGGAAGGTGCATTGGCGTTCGCTGCGCCCGAAGTCAGTTTTCGCGCGATGGCGGTTGAGGAAACAGAACGGCTGATGGCCGCTTTACAGCCGGTGGTGATTGAAGCCGATACCCTGCCGGTTATTGTCGACATGGGCATCCGCTGGCTGATGATGCGCCTGCCGGATGCGCAATCTTGCCTGGCGGTGATGCCGGATCAGGCCATGATCGAACGGTTGCAAACCGCCTGTGATGTGGATGGCGTAGTGATTTATGGCGCCTGTTCTGCGGCCGAACCGGCAGATTACGAAATGCGCGCATTTATGGTGGAATGCGGCGCCTTGATCGAAGATCCGGTAACGGGCAGCGCCAACGCCTGCCTGGCGCGCTTGCTGAAAGCCAACCGCTTCCCCGACGGCGATTGGACCGCGCAGGGCTATCTGGTGCGCCAGGGCACCCAACTGAAGCGAGATGGCCGCGTGAGCGTGCGCTTTATTGACGGCGAGCCCTGGATCGGCGGGCAGTGCTGCACCCTGATTAACGGCACATTGGGTATTTAGTATGCCTCCTACCGTTTCGAACTTTTTCTGCGGCACAAAATGCCGCCATTATTCATACAATATTTTAAAACTACCTGTAACATCGAAAACATGATCATAGGTACTTAACGCAACCCTTGCTTTTCCTGAACTGTATTCCTCCAGCAGGTCAAAGCTTGACTCTGAATACTTCTCATAAGGATAGTCATCGACTTTATAGATAGACATCCTTTCTATATCACTAAAAAAGAACTCTATTTTCACATCAGCCTCATTCAAAACCTCTAACTCGCATGCTGATAACGAAAGCAACGTTTTAATTTTAAATGTGAAAGGAGAAAGACTCACTTCATGCTCAGAGATAATCAAGGCATCTCGCCCTTGAATGATCCCATACTTAGTCTTTATTGCTTGCACCTTCATCTTTAGCTCACCCTCTACTTAAATGATAACTAAGAAAGACATTGCGCTGTATATTCCAGACAAGCTAGTCGTCATATCGGTTAATTTCAATACCGCACTTTTCAGAAGCATTTTATCCCCTGGGAGTTGGTCTCTTCTGCTACTCAATCCCAGCGGATCCACCCACATCCGCGGGTTCGTAGTAGCGGAACTGTAGTGCAGACCGCTTTCGTCGTCCTGATATTGCCCGGCGTAGCACAGCGGCTTCTGGTATTGCGCGCCCTGCCGCTTCGCCGCGTTGGTTACCTCCAGCGGCGCGCTATTCAGATCGGTTTGATACCAGTAAATATCCGCCGAGCGGCTGTCACCCGCCCCGCCTGCTCCAACGCCGCCAGCGGGCTCGCCGCATCGTTATTTAAAAGCCCATCAGTGCATAAAGCCGAGCATTTAAAATTAGTAAATCAAAATCAGATCAATAATCTTTATAACTAAGTTCTAAGCAACGATACAAACTCTTTAAATGCTTCTATTACAGTTTCCTCGTCTGATAATTCTCTTCGTTCATTAATTATATAGCTCCCGGTTTCAACATCAATGATCTCCAACATACAAGATGCATCATCCCACACCGTAAAACGCGCAATCTTCGTATCATCATCTATATCAACAACCAGACTATCTGTAAAATCATTAGCATTGTACTTAACTTCATAATGGCTATTGGATAAGATCCAATCACTTATTTTTTTGAGCATATTGAAATTCCTGATTCTGTTTTACGAGCCTTAACCTCAATGTTTTTCACAGTCGGCATTTCTGGTACTGGTAGCCCCTTACGTTTGGCTAATCGCCCCTCCAACGAGTCAGGATCAACTATTTTTGCCCATCCTTTATTTGTCTTGATTAAAAATCATTCCGGCACACTTCGAATTCAACGCACATAGTACCCGGACACCTAAAATATTTAACCTCTATGATTCTTTGTTTTTAAAGAGCTGGAGATTACCTATTCAAAATTTAATTTTCTCATATAAACCGGGTGTTGTCTGAAAGCAGGGTTTTATAAATATAGTTACTTATTCCCCACCGTCAGACAACACTCAATACCACCCTTAATTTAGTTGAAAGTCATTGTTTCCAATGAAAACCCGAAAAAATTGAGCTTACAGACTTATCACTTACAGCTCAAAGAACCATTCTAAAAATGAGTTGAAATCTTTCCATTGAGGTTTCAACCGCCCATCTTTAAAATCTTGCAACTTCTCGCCTAAAGCTAAGTCAACCACCTCACCAGTTTCTTTGTTGTAAAAAAAACCAGTTTCCCCCTCGAAGCTGTCAAGTGGAATAAATGATTTCGGCAACCCAAGGACTTCATGACATCTCTTCAAGTCAAACTCATAGTTTGAATTTAGTAAAAACCAGCCCAATTGATATATTTCTTTTTTCCGACTGTAAAAAGTAGGCCCATCTTCCGCATGGGAGTAAAATAAAGAAATATCAGATGATGGCTCAACCCCTAATTTCTCAAGGGCCTTCTTGTAGTCTTCAGATGCATCATCGAACCACCAGCCTTTATTCTTAAGATGCACTACAATATTTTTAGATAACATATTACCCCCTGCAATTAGATTTTAAATTTCGTTTGCGCAATTCATTTTCACCACGCTGACGCCAGTAGCTATCACGATCGCCATTAAAAGCATCCCTGTTAACAGGGTTTATCGGATGTTGGTTTGGTAAATGAGGATGTAATGCATTTGTACCATAATACTTCTGATGTGTATCTGCTGAAAGCTCAAATAGCGAACCTAATCCATTTTGTTTAGAGTGATGGAGGTTTATTTGCGAGTACTTACCATTTTTCACTACAAATGGACTCTTACCATCCAACGCTAGATCCAAATTAGTCTTAACACCATTCCTCGTATTAACAGGAAGGTCCCAATCAATTTCTTGTTGATAAACAGTATGAGTACTCCCTGATGGCGCATTGAACACAACTGGTGTAAAGAAATTACTCAACCCCAGCGGATCCACCCACATCAGCGGGTTCGGCGCATACTGATAAAGGTTCAACCCGCCGCGCAACCCTATCGGATCCTGCGTGGTGAAACGCCCCACCTCGGGTTCGTAGTAGCGGAACAGGTTGTAGTGCAGGCCGCTTTCGTCGTCCTGATATTGCCCGGCGTAGCGCAGCGGCTGCTGGTATTGCGCGCCCTGCCGCTTCGCCGCGCCGGCCACCGTCTGGCCCTGCAGCTTGCCGAAGGTGTCGTATTGCCCGGACCAGCACAGGTTGCCCGCCGCGTCGGTCACCTCCAGCGGCGCGCTGTTCAGATCGGTGTGATACCAGTAAATATCCGCCGAGCGGCTGTCGCCCGCCTGCTCCAGCGCCGCCAGCGGGCTCCACGGGCTGGCCGGATCGTAGCTCCAGCTGCGGCGGCTGCCGTCGTCGCGCTGCTCCTGCAGCAACCGATAACCCTGCCACAGGAAACGGGTCGTCTGTTCGGTTTTGCCCTTGTAGCGCACCGCCTTGCGGCTGCGGCGGCCCAGCGCGTCGTAATGATACTGCGCCTCGAACTCGCCCTGCGGGCCGCGGCCGTGCGCCTGCACCAGCCGGTTGTCGGCGTCGTAGCGGTAGTGCTGTTCGTACAGGCCGTTGCGCCGGCTGATCAGGTTGCCCTGCGCTCACCCAGCAGGTTATCCGCCAGATCGTACACCAGCCGCGCGCCCGCTTTGCCTGATTGGGTTCGCGGTGTTGCAGCAGGCGGCCTTTGATGCAACTAACAATCTAATTTTTTTACTCTTCCTTTTTTATTTTTAAAGAACCTAATATCTCCTTTTCAAGCTTTGATCTTATATCTCATATTTAATGCTGCACACTAAAGAGCCCCAAAGAAAGGATCCTTTCGACAGCTTGTCGGTCACTCTTCTTCGATGCACTCATCACTTATGATCGATAATCCATCAAGTTGATTAAACACATTCTTCAAGAATTTGTACCTGCTGAGTTTTTCTGGATTCTTCCCATTAGTGAAAGACACCTTAATTATCGTGCTAAACTCTTTGTTATCTTCCTCTAACCACTCATTAGAGTGAGGAATATAATTATCAGTAATGGTTAACTTGTCCGCATAAAGGCCAGTATATGCAAAGTAAACACCAAAATAGGAGCTATCATACTCCGAGCAAGTTATATCCCATTTATCGTCCAGTAATTTGCTCGCTTCTTTTTTTGATATAACACTGCCATATTTTAAAAAATATAATTTTTTCATAATTTATCCACCACATTTACCAGGTATTCTAGTTCCCTTTCCTTTAGCCTTAACTTCAGCAGCAGACTCAAAGACCATTGCGTTCACAGGTCTACCTCCTGACATTTTGGATAATTTTTGCAATGTATCATCAATACCTAATTTCTTAGCCATTTCACTACCCATATCAATTGGTCCAGTGCGCCCTCCTTTTCCTATTCCCAACTGCTCTGCTTTTTGATATAGCTCAGGATGTGAAATAGCAACGTCAAAATCACTAACACGGCCAACATCAAATGGTTGACCTGTAGAGAAACTTACCCCCGATACGGAGCTTCCTTGCATATATGAAACTGTGCCGGGATATCCTAATTTACTCATTCCTGCCTGTAATGCTTCACCGAACTGTTTAAATTGGCCGAAACTATTAAAGCCATGTGGAACTCCTTCTACAGATAACCCCAGCGGATCCACCCACATCAGCGGGTTCGGCGCATACTGATAAAGGTTCAGCCCGCCGCGCAACCCTATCGGATCCTGCGTGGTGAAACGCCCCACCTCGGGTTCGTAGTAGCGGAACAGGTTGTAGTGCAGGCCGCTTTCGTCGTCCTGATATTGCCCGGCGTAGCGCAGCGGCTGCTGATATTGCGCACCCTGCCGCTTCGCCGCGCCGGCCACCGTCTGGCCCTGCAGCTTGCCGAAGGTGTCGTATTGCCCGGACCAGCACAGGTTGCCCGCCGCGTCGGTCACCTCCAGCGGCGCGCTGTTCAGATCGGTGTGATACCAGTAAATATCTGCCGAGCGGCTGTCGCCCGCCTGCTCCAGCGCCGCCAGCGGGCTCCATGGGCTGGCCGGATCGTAGCTCCAGCTGCGGCGGCTGCCGTCGTCGCGCTGCTCCTGCAGCAACCGGTAGCCCTGCCACAGGAAACGGGTCGTCTGTTCGGTTTTGCCCTTGTAGCGCACCGCCTTGCGGCTGCGGCGGCCCAGCGCGTCGTAATGGTACTGCGCCTCGAACTCGCCCTGCGGGCCGCGGCCGTGCGCCTGCACCAGTCGGTTGTCGGCGTCGTAGCGGTAGTGCTGTTCGTACAGGCCGTTGCGCCGGCTGATCAGGTTGCCCCAGGCGTCGTAACGGTAAAACAGTTTTTGCCAGTGCGTCAGCCGGTTATCGGCGATCGGCGCCAGCGGCAGGTGCGCGTCGATGTCGCTCTGCGGGCTGCGTTCGCCCAGCAGGTTATCCGCCAGATCGTACACCAGCCGCACGCCCGGTTTGCCCTGATTGGGTTCTCGGTGTTGCAGCAGGCGGCCTTTGATGCAACTAACAATCTAATGTTTTTACTCTTCCTCTTTTTTATTTTTAAAGAGCCTAATACCTCCTTTTCAAGCCTCTACCTTACATCTCATATTCAATGTTGCTCAAATTTGTTGTAAAACTCTAACAATCTTTACCACCATTAACTATCTTATTAATTTCAGGTCGCCACACCTCCCACCATTTTTTCTCCAAATTCACAGAATAGTTTTCAATTGAATGTTCGGGGTAGCACGTCGGCCTGGTTCTACCTGTCTAGCTCATAGGTGGTTTTCAGTGAAATAAACATCGAACTTTTAATTAACTTTCAAGGAACGATGTTTATTTAAACTGTTTTATAAGGTTATTCGACGTCTATCCCAACAACACCTCACCTACCAGAAATACCAAAATCAACATAACCTTCAGAACTAATTACAAGGCACCACTTTTTATTTCTTTCAAAGAAATAATGATGCTGAGGTATATTTTTTAAGGCAAAATCAAGAAATTCATGAATTTTATCAGAGTTCATCTTAACTGAGAAATCCAGAGAAGAATCATTGATGTAGTAAATCTCATCGCTCATGGCAATTTCTCTATTTACTGCATTATCCTCTAAAAAAGAAGACACCTGAGATAACCATGACTGATAGTCTCCATGTAACTTAATAAACTTATGTTCTTTTGTTTTAGACCAGCTTATCTTAGAGCCAGTCCATTCGAAAGAATCTGACAACTCATCGGCAATCGATTCCCAATCATCTACGATATTAAAAAAAATAGATTTCTCACCTATTTTATTTCTAATTTCTTCATCAAGTGTCATTACATTCCTCTCCACGGTTTCGACGGGAAATCAAATAGTTCCTGAAGCTTAGTTACTGTAGATTCTTTTGCATCAAATAAGAAGTGCTCTCCCTTATCCTTCCCACTAAAGACATTGATATGAGCACCACTTCTCTCATCATATTCAATCCTAAACCCTGTTTTACCATCAAGGGTGGTCATTCTGTAAGCATCCCGGCTTTAGTTCCATGCACTTTTTGAGATATCCGGTGTTTCAGCCATCAGCCGGTACTCTGCCGGCGTCAGGTTGTTCAGGGATTCATGAGGCCGCTCGTTGTTATATTCCTTCAGCCAGCGCTCTGTAATTTCCCGCGCTTCATTCAGTGTTCTGAACAGATAAAAATCCAGGATTTCTGTTCGGTATGTCCGGTTGAACCGTTCGATAAAAGCATTTTGTGTAGGCTTACCCGGCTTGATAAATTCGAGCTGCACACCATGTTCTTCGGCCCATTGGGCCAGCGCCAGTGAGACCAGTTCGGGCCCGTTGTCCATCCGCATCTTCAGTGGGTAACCACGGTTTGCCACGATCCTGTCCAGCACCCGGACGACTCGCTGAGCAGGGATATTCAGGTCGATTTCTATCGCCAGTGCTTCACGGTTAAAATCATCTACCACGTTGAAGGTCCGGAAGCGCCTGCCGCAGACCAGCGCATCGTGCATAAAATCAATGGACCAGCTCTGGTTCAGCGATCCCGGTGTGGCCAGCGAGGCCGGATTACGCACTGGCAGACGTTGCTTTCCTTTGCGACGAAAATTCAGTTTCAGCAGGCAATAAATCCGGTGAACACGTTTATGGTTCCAGGTGTTGCCCTGTCTGCGTAGTAGTTGGAACAGCTTCTTAAAACCGTATCGTGGATAGCGTTCTGCCAGTTCAGTCAAAGCCCGGATCACCGGTTCATCACGCCGGGTATCGGGCTGATAAAAATACACCGTCCTGCTCAGCGATAATGTCCTGCATGCCTGGCGGATACTCATGGCAAACTGTGCCGCCAGATAACTGACGAGCTCCCGCTTTATCGCTGGCTTTAAAGCTTTTTTTCGATAACGTCTTTCAGGGCCCGACATTCAAGGCTGAGATCAGCAAACATCTGTTTGAGCCGCCGGTTTTCGTCCTCCAGATCCTTCATCTTTTTGATATCAGAAGCTTCCATCCCGCCATACTTTGCTTTCCAGTTGTAATAGGAAGCTTCGGATATTCCCGCTTCGCGGCAAACATCCTTAACGGTACGTCCGGCTTCGACAGACTTCAGAACGGTAATGATCTGGTGCTCGGTGAATCGGGCTTTACGCATGACGATCTCCTCAGGGGACATAATCAGTATGTCGGAAGATCTCTAAAAGTGAATGGTCCGTTTTACCGGGATGCTTACAATTCCAACAGGTTGTCCTCTGGTTGCGCCAAATTTCCCTGTATTGACTTTTTCCGCTTTGAAACCACGTTCCTCAAGCCATTTGAGTGCTTTATTCCTAGCTTGTTCATAAGAATCTTTCGGCTCTTTTTCTGTTTTACAAGGCTTACTACTCAACCCCAACGGATCCACCCACATCAGCGGGTTCGGCGCATACTGATACAGGTTCAACCCGCCTTCCAACCCTATCGGGTCCTGCGTGGTGAAACGCCCCACCTCGGGTTCGTAGTAGCGGAACAGGTTGTAGTGCAGGCCGCTTTCGTCGTCCTGATATTGCCCGGCGTAGCGCAGTGGCTGCTGGTATTGCGCGCCCTGCCGCTTCGCCGCGCCGGCCACCGTCTGGCCCTGCAGCTTGCCGAAGGTGTCGTATTGCCCGGACCAGCACAGGTTGCCCGCCGCGTCGGTCACTTCCAGCGGCGCGCTGTTCAGATCGGTGTGATACCAGTAAATATCCGCCGAGCGGCTGTCGCCCGCCTGCTCCAGCGCCGCCAGCGGGCTCCACGGGCTGGCCGGATCGTAGCTCCAGCTGCGGCGGCTGCCGTCGTCGCGCTGCTCCTGCAGCAACCGGTAGCCCTGCCACAGGAAACGGGTCGTTTGTTCGGTTTTGCCCTTGTAGCGCACCGCTTTTCGGCTGCGGCGGCCCAGCGCGTCGTAATGGTACTGCGCCTCGAATTCACCCTGCGGGCCGCGGCCGTGCGCCTGCACCAGCCGGTTGTCGGCGTCGTAGCGGTAGTGCTGTTCGTACAGGCCGTTGCGCCGGCTGATCAGGTTGCCCCAGGCGTCGTAACGGTAAAACAGTTTTTGCCAGTGCGTCAGGCGGGTGTCGGCGAACGGCACCAGTCGATGCCGCTCTAGGAGTTTATATAGACCAGTTCATTCTTATTTTTAAAGAACGTGTCTCGTAACCTAATTTTTCTTTAAGCCCCTTATTTTCTCAATTTAAAAAACATTTTCCATTAGAAATCATACGCTTCATTAACATTGTGAAAATTCAATATTCAATCCTTCCTCATCACATAAATCGACAAATAGTTGAGAGACAATCATTCGCTCACAAAAAACACTATCTCTCGCTATAAAGAAATCTTTATCGCATTTATAGGCAGGAATATCGATTAGTTTAGTGCCATCAATAAGTTCCCTAAACGTTGTTCTTTCCTCGTCAATAATTGGAAGGTAATTATTTACCTTACATAAGGACATCGTTTCACTAGCATTTTCCACAGTACACTTATAGAAGGACATTTCAGATGCAATTCTACGTTCAAATATAGATACCGCTCTCTGCGAAAAGACTGGGACTCCGATATTGGCAGGAAAATAATCTGAAACCATCAGTTTATCACTCCGCATAGTACTTTGTACTTTACCTTTTGGTAGTGAATATGAGAGAAACTTACCATCCCCTTCATTCCAAATGAAAAAGCTTGATAATCTTGACTTTGGGTCTGAGAAGTCAATAACTCCATTGCCCAATGGGAAGCTACTAATAGTATAGATGTTCATGCCCTTATCCTCGTAATCAAGCACATGTAAGCTTTCCTGTTTTGAATCCTTTACGAGCCTCATGCTGTAGGTTCAATACTTCACTTTGTATTCGTCGATAATCCCATTTTTCTTTATTTGCAACTCTCTCCAAAGCATCTAGTTTTGACTTCATCATTTCATTATATATTGCATGCTCTTTTGTCCAACCACGATGAAGTCCCAAGTCCGGATTAGGATCTATTCCTTTTGCAACAGGAAGTCGCATCATATTTGATGCACCATTAATACTCATCCCGGATTGCACAAAAACAGGATGATTCCTAAGTGAGTACGGAATCAAATGCTGACGTTGGTACCCTTGAGTGGTATCCATCCACGAAGGGAAACGATCTAAACCTAGTGGATCTATCCAAGTTAAAGGATTTGGCCCATAAGCATATAAATTCAGCCCGCCGCGCAACCCTATCGGATCCTGCGTGGTGAAACGCCCCACCTCGGGTTCGTAGTAGCGGAACAGGTTGTAGTGCAGGCCGCTTTCGTCGTCCTGATATTGCCCGGCGTAGCGCAGCGGCTGCTGATATTGCGCACCCTGCCGCTTCGCCGCGCCGGCCACCGTCTGGCCCTGCAGCTTGCCGAAGGTGTCGTATTGCCCGGACCAGCACAGGTTGCCCGCCGCGTCGGTCACCTCCAGCGGCGCGCTGTTCAGATCGGTGTGATACCAGTAAATATCTGCCGAGCGGCTGTCGCCCGCCTGCTCCAGCGCCGCCAGCGGGCTCCACGGGCTGGCCGGATCGTAGCTCCAGCTGCGGCGGCTGCCGTCATCGCGCTGCTCCTGCAGCAACCGGTAGCCCTGCCACAGGAAACGGATCGTCTGTTCGGTTTTGCCCTTGTAGCGCACCGCCTTGCGGCTGCGGCGGCCCAGCGCGTCGTAATGATACTGCGCCTCGAATTCGCCCTGCGGGCCGCGACCATGCGCCTGCACCAGCCGGTTGTCGGCGTCGTAGCGGTAGTGCTGTTCATACAGGCCGTTGCGCCGGCTGATCAGGTTGCCCCAGGCGTCGTAACGGTAAAACAGTTTTTGCCAGTGCGTCAGCCGGTTATCGGCGATCGGCGCCAGCGGCAGGTGCGCGTCGATGTCGCTCTGCGGCCTGCGTTCGCCCAGCAGGTTATCCGCCAGATCGTACACCAGCCGCGCGCCCGGTTTGCCCTGATTGGGTTCGCGGTGTTGCAGCAGGCGGCCCTCGGCGTCGTAACCGTAGTGCACTTCGCCGCGCAGCGCGTCGCTCACCCCGGCCAGCTCGCCGCGGCCGGTGTAGCGATAAGCGCGCCACAGCACGCCGTCTTCCGGCCGGGTCAGTTTGTCGTGGCCGAAGGCGCTGCTCTGCCAGCTGCGGCGGCCCATGGCGTCGTAACGCCGCTGCTGCTGCAGCGCGCCCTGACTGCGGCCGGTTTCCCGGTGCAGGCGATCGCGGGTGAACTCGCTCACCACCTGCTGGTTGAATTTGATAGCGCTGGCGTGGCCGGAACCGTAATACAGCCACTGCAGGCGATCGCCCTGGGGCAGCGTCAGCGCCTGCAGGTTGGCCAGCGCATCCCATTGGTATTGCAGTTCGCCATTCACGCCCTGCTCGCCGAGCAGCCGCCCGGCGGCGTCATAGCGCATCTGCACGCTGTCCGGCTCGATGCCCAGCGCCGCGCCGCTCGCCGTCGGCAGGCGGTTCAGCTCGCGCAGCCGCCCCATGGCGTCGAAACGGTAATGCCATTCAGCACTGGCGTTACTGCGCCAGACCAACTGCCCGGCCTCGTCGAAGCGGAAGCGCTGTTCGCGCTGCATCAGCTCGCCCGCGCCGCCCGGCAGGCCGACCTCACGGTGCTCTTCCAGCAGCCCGGCCGCGCCGTAGCGATAATAGTGGCGGGTGTCGTCCGGGCGCTCTTCGGCCACCACACGGCCCACCGCATCGTAGCTGAAGCGGTAGTCGCCGCCGTTGCCGTTCTCCAGCCGCGTCAGCCAGCCCTGCGGGCTGTAGTGATAGCGCCGGGTGCGGTTGATGCGATCGGTGATGCTGACCGGCAGCCCCAGGGCGTTGTACTGCCAGCGGGTCAGGCTGCCCAGCGCGTCCTGATGTTCGGCCAGCTGGCCGTGCGCGTTCCAGTTAAAGCGCTCTTCGCCGTCGTCCGGGTGGATCAGGGTATGCAGGCGACCGCCGTTATCCCACTGGTAGCGCGTCTGGTGGCCTTCGGCATCGGTCTGCGCCGTCAGTTGCCCCAGCGCATCGTAGGTATAAGCCGTGACGCTGCCGGAACAGTCGGTGTAGCGCGTCAGCTGGCCGCGGGCGTCCCACTCCAGCTTCACTTCCCCGCCCAGCGCGTCGATCACACTGGCCGGCAGGCTCTCTTCGTCATCCGGATAGCGGTAGAGCGTGGCATTGCCCAGCGCATCGACATAGCGCGTCGGGCGCCCCAGCGTGTCCCAGTGCTGCGCTTCGCTGCTGCCGTCCGGGTATGCGACGGCGAACAGCCGGCCGCTGTTGCGCGAATATTGATAGCGCGTCACGCGGCCGAGCGGATCGGTCTCCGACAGCAGGCGGCCATAAGGATCCCATTCGCTCCGGCGCTGCGCGCCGCCGGGCAGCAGCACGCTGCACAGTTCGCCGCGTTGGTAGATAAAGCCGTAGCGGCGCTGGTCGAAATCGGTGTACTGCGCCACGTTGTCGTCGTCATCCAGCCGCCACTCCGCCCGTTTGCCGTCTCCGCGCACCGCGCTGCGGCGCCCGCCGCCGAAGTCATAGCCGAACTCAAGGGATTCTCCGGCGCTGTTGCGATAGGCCGTCACGCGCGGCACGCCGTCGATCTCTTGCCATTGGTATTCGTTCAGCAGTCCGGCGGCGTCCTGGTGGCTGACCATCAGGCCGTCGCGCCAGCCAAAGCGGCGCGTCACCTCACCGGCGCGGTTGCTCACCGTCGTCAGTTGGCCCTGCTCATCGTAACCGTAGCGCGCCAGCGTCCGTTCGCCTTCGGCGGTTTGCAGCGCCACTTCGCACAGGCGGCCCTGCGCATAGCGGCACATCAGGCGCTGCCCGGCGCTGTCCACCAGTTCATTCAGCAGCCCCTCGTCGTCGTAGAACAGCGAGGTGGCGTTGCCGATGGCGTCGGTGATCATGCTGAGCCGGCTCGGCCGATCGCCCGCCAGCGGCGGATAGTGGAAAATCTGTTCGCCGACGTCAAACAGCTGCCAGCTGCCGTCGTCGTTGTGCATCAGCCAGCATTTTTCGGCTTCGCAGTAGGTTTTGTGGCCGCGCGGCACCATAGGGAAAGCGACGAAGTCGCCGGAAGGCGCACGCCACACCAGGCCGTCCTGATACGGCTGCAGGCTGCTCTCCCAAAACAGGTTCCAGCCGCGGCCCAGTACGCTGTCGCCGGGGTTGCCGCTGCGCCAATAGCGCTGCCAGGCGACCGGCAGGCGCGAAGGCAGCACGAAATCGAGATCGTCTTCGCCGTCGAGGAATTTCTGGCCGCTGACTATATCCACCGGCCGGGCGATAATGCCGACCGCGGCGGTGGCGGTCATCAGGGTGCCGGCGCGGCAGGCGATGCGCGCCAGCTTGTTGATGCCGGGCAGCTTGCCCAACAGTTTGCCCAATGCCCCCAGCTTGCCGGCGGCGCCGCCCACGCCGCCCACCAGGCCGGCGAACAGCAGCGTCAGGTCAGAGACCTTGTACAGCCAATCCGGCACTTCGGGCTTGATCGGCAAGGTGGTGACGGTGCCGCCGCCGATAAACACGTTGGGCGAACCTTCCATCACCTGCGCGTCGCAGTTGGTTTTGTCCCCCACGCGCGAGGCGGGCTGGCCGTTGATACTGACCTTGTCGGAGCCCTGCGCCATCTGCATGCTCGGGCCGTCGTCGCTGCAGGCCACCTGGCTGTTGGTGGCGAGCGCGGCGGGTTTGCCGTTGATGAAGACGTTGGGGGAGCCGGTGACGATATTGCCTTTGGGGGTCAGGCTACCGGCACCGGCGTCGGCAATGCCGTCGCGCGCCGCAGTGGCCGCCTCCCCGGTGAGATACCCCACCGCCAGGCTGGCGCCGATGAGCAGCACGCCGACGCCGATACAGGAAGCCGCCAGGCCGGCGACGAACAGCGCGCCCGCCGCCACCGCGCCTGCGGCGGCGATCAGGCCGCCGACAAGGGTGCCGGCAATCATGCCGGCCAGGGCATGGGAATGCCCGATGGTATCGCCGACGCGGGCCGCTTCGGTCATCGTAAGTTCCTTTTACGCAAAGAGTTCATCGTTAGGCCGCCCGGTAGCTGTTCAGCACCTGCTGCAGCAGCGCGTCGTCTTGCGGCGTCAGCTTGCGCGCCATCGCCAAGGTGAACACCAGCACCCGGCCTTCCGCCAGCGCGAACACCGCCTGGTTCTGCCAGATGCGTTTGCCGTCGCGCAGGTAGCTGGCGCGTACCCACTCACCGGCGGCCAGCCCATCGCCCAGCGACGCCGGCTCGCGGCTTTTGAATGCCCAACCTTTCAGCCCCTGCGCCAGCGCATCAAGCTGGCGGGTGACGTAGCTTGCCAGGTTTTCCGCCGGCTGCAGCGCATCGCGGGAAATATTGACTGAGGGGGAAACATCATCGCCGGCCAACAGCACGTTGACGGTGCGATCGGCATAGCCTTCCGGCAAAGCGACGCTGCCTTCGCTGAAAGCGCAGCGGGATAAAGCGGACATGCGAGGATCCTTTTGCATAAATAATACTTAAGCATCGCATAACTTAGCCTTGAAATAAAACCATCAGATACTGCGAATGTTGCACGGCGTGACCCCGTTCACTGTGAAAAAGACCGTTGTCGGAATCTTGCCGGGAATCAAACCTTAATATTACAGAATTATCTGAAACCACTGGCGCGCCAGCGCGCCGATTGTGGCTATACTCGGCTATCGCCCTTTTCAGGAGATCAGGATGCTGAGATTAACCCGCCGCGCGCTGTTATGCGCCACGTTGGCCGCGTTCACCGCCGGCGCTGCCGAAACGCCGAAATTCGGCCCGGAGCTGCAGGGCTTTCACTACCCCTACCCGTTGCAGCAGTTCAGTTTCACCTCGCAGGGGCAGCCGTTAAAAATGGGCTATATGGACGTGCCGCCGGAAGGCGCCGCCAACGGCCGCACCGCGCTGCTGCTGCACGGTAAAAACTTCTGCGCCGCCACCTGGCAGGACACCATCAAGGCGCTGAGCAAGGCCGGTTACCGCGTCATCGCGCCCGATCAAATCGGCTTTTGCTCCTCCACCAAGCCGACGCATTACCAGTATAGCTTCCAACAGCTGGCGCAAAATACCCACGGCCTGCTGCAGAACCTGAACATCAGCAAGGCCATCGTCATCGGCCACTCCACCGGCGGCATGCTGGCCACGCGCTACAGCCTGATGTATCCGCAAGCGGTGGAACGGCTGGTGATGGTCAACCCGATCGGCCTCGAGGACTGGAAGGCGAAAGGCGTGCCGTGGCGCAGCGTCGATCGGTGGTTCGAGCGCGAGCTTAACACCACCGCCGAGGGCATCCGCAACTATGAGCAGCGCACCTACTACGGCGGCCGCTGGAAGCCGGAGTACGATCGCTGGGTGGATATGCTGGCCGGGCTGAACAACGGGCCGGGCCACAGACTGGTGGCGTGGAACTCGGCGCTGATCTACGACATGATCTTCACCCAGCCGGTGTATTACGAGTTCAAGGATCTGCAAACGCCCACCACGCTGATGATCGGCACCGCCGACACCACCGCCATCGGCAGCGATATCGCCCCGCCGGCGGTCAAGGCCAAGATCGGGCACTACGCGGTGCTGGGCAAGCAGGCGGCGAAGCTGATCCCGCACGCCACGCTGATCGAATTCGCCGGGCTGGGCCACGCGCCGCAAATGGAGGAACCGGCGCGTTTCCATCAGGCGTTGCTCAAGGCGCTGCAGCCCTGAGCGGCCGGTTGGCGCAGCCGGCGCGCGGCGGCTAAACTTTCAGCTGGCACTCAACGGCAGGAGACAGCCATGCGACAGATTATTGCCAGCGCCTTCGTCAGCCTCGACGGCGTGATGCAGGCGCCGGGCGGGCAGGACGAAGACCGCAGCGGCGGCTTTCGCTTCGGCGGCTGGACCGCCCCCTACTGGGATGACGCCGTCGCGGAAACGATGGGCGAACTTTTCTCTGCGCCGTTCGATCTGCTGCTGGGGCGGCGCACCTACGACATTTTCGCCGGCTACTGGCCGCAGATCACCGACGAGGCCGATCCGTTTTCCGCCGACATCGCCCGCGTGTTCAATCAGGCCACCAAGTACGTCGCCACCCACCACGGCGAGACGCTGACGTGGGAGAACAGCCAGTGGCTGGGGCAAGACATCCTCGCCCGGCTGCGCGAGCTGAAGCGCACCCAGGGGCCGGTGCTGCTGGTGCAGGGCAGCAGCACGCTGATGCAACAGCTGCTGGCCAACGATCTGGTGGATGAACTGCGCTTGCTCACCTACCCGGTGCTGCTCGGCGGCGGCAAACGGCTGTTCGATGACAACGCGGCGCCGGCGGCCTTCACGCTGACCCACTCGGTGGTCTCGCCCGGCGGCGTCATTGTGGCTCACTACCGCCGCGCCGGCGCGGTGAAAACCGGATCTTTCGTGGCGGAAAGCGCCACAGCGGCCCAGTCGTAAAAAAAGGGCCGGTCGGCCCTTTTCTCTTCCCCTTCCTCACTTCAGGCAAACAAAATATCGCTCTGCTCCACCTGCCCGACCACGTGGATCTTGAAGTCGGCGGCATAGCTGTTGCTCTGGGTGTTCATCAACAGATCGGTGGTGCCGTTGAAGGCGTCGAAGTTGAGCTGGATCTCGCCTTTCTGGCCGCTGAAGGCGCTGCCGCTGTCGATAAAGCGCAGCTCGCTCAGGCTGTTGTTGAAGCGCAGGCCGGAGAGATCGATCTTGTCGATGCCGTGCTCGAAGTCTTCAATCACGTCGAACGCCGCCACCGTCGACTCTTTGGCGTTGAGATAGACGAAATAGTCGGTGAAGTTGTTGGCGTCTTTGCCGCCCCACAGATGGTCCGCCCCCCGCCCGCCGTACAGGATGTCGGAACCGGCGTTGCCCGCCAGCAGGTTGTCCTGATCGTTGCCGATGAGCAGATCGCGCCCGCTGCCGCCGATGGCGTTCTCGATGATCGCCCCGCGCGCGATGGCGACGTTCTGCGTGCCGCCGCCGACGCTGGAGAACGCGCCGTCGTTCAGGTTGATCATCTGCTGCTGGCTGTAGCCGGAGAAGTCCAGCGTGTCGTTGCCGCCGGCGTCCCACACCGCGAAGTTGACCGGTTTGCCGTTGTCCGCCGTGGCGGTCAGGAAATCACGGCCGCTGTTGGAGTTGAAGCCGTACACCGTGTCGCCGGTGCGGGTGTTCATGTTGGCGCCATACAGCTTCTGGATCGCGGCGATGTCATCCACCATCGGCCCATAGCCATACACCCCTTTGGTGTCGGCGCCGGTGTAACCGGCGTTGAAATAGCTCATGATCGAGTATTGCAGCGAATCCTGATAATAAGCCGCGTCGTTCTGGTAACTCGGGTTGCCTAACGATGCGTCATAAGATCCCGGATGCGCCAGCCCCAGGGCATGCCCCAGTTCGTGGGTGAAGGTCTGGCTGCTGAAGTCGCCGCTAACGGGCGCCTTATGGGTGGCGAAATTTTTGTTGAACCACACCGTGCCCGCAAAGGCGTTATCGCTGCCCGATTTGGAACTCGGCGGGTAATAGGCGTAAGCGTTGATGGCATTCGGGCCGCTGCCGGCGGCGGTGCTGCCGTCGGCGCGCTGCGTGAAGTAGGCGAAGGTGATATCCGCGCGGTGGTTGATATCGGTGGACGCCGCCTCGGTGAAGGTTACGTTCGCCACGTCGGCCCACGCCTGCATCGATTTCAGCGCCTGAGCCTGCGCCGCCTGGGTCAACGGCTGCAGCCCCTTGTCGCCGTCACCGGTCTGGCCGATGCGGTTCAGCGCGCTTTGCGTCAGGAAGGAATAGGTCAGCGCGACCGGCTGGTGATACACCTGGTCGCCGTTGTGCGTCAGGCCCGGCCGCGTCAACTGATCGGCGGCGCGATCGAAGCTGAAGTTATCGCGGATTTTACCCAAATTATTAATCGCCGCCCCGCCGCGCTGGTTACTGTACAGGTTCGCGTTGTCCAGCGTGAACAGCGCGCCGTAGCCCAATCCGTCATAGGGGCTGCCGGGCTGGTGATAGTAAAACTGATAGTTATGATCGTTGGGGGATGTGGCGGCCAGGCTGGTGAACTCATCGTCATCTTGCAAAATGTCGTTGTGGCGACTGCTCATTGCATTCTCCTTTTACACACTAGGAATCCACTCGATTTGTAAGACTATTCATCAGTCGTTCTTATCTAAGCCGAGGCTTAGGATTGACCAGTATAGTGACTCACTCCGGCGACGCGAGCCCGCCCAGCCTGGCTTCACCGCGCCGGGCGTTAAAAAGGAGATAACCATAACAATTTGTATTCTCACTATATTAATGAGAAAAATAAGCGCAATAACAGGTTAATCACTCGTCTTTTCGCGCCTTTTAGCGACGGTTAGATCAGAATAATCGAGGATTAAAAAACCTAATCCTTGCCTCATCATCCCGCCGGGAACGTGCTAAGGTGTGAACGGACAGCCGAAAGGAGTGACCCGATGCCAACCCATTTCCTTATGCGCGCCTTGCGTCGCGCCAGCCTGACAGGAGTCGTTATGAGCGTATTGTGCAGCAGTGCCCTGGGCAGTTCACTGCCGTTGCTGGAACCCGCCGCGCTGAAGGGCGACTGGCAGCTCGCCGC